>JAQFYM010002619.1:0-22599 GCA_034694785.1 Agrenia bidenticulata
TGACCCTATGCACACGTGTACGAAATTTCAAGTCAATCGGACTATTTTGAGGAGAGTTATCGTGATGACAGACAGACGGACGGACACGGTGATCACATAAGCCCTGGCTCGGGCTAAAAAGAGGATATAGCCTGAATGTTGAAAGGGTATTAGAAAATACTCACCATCCCATCTCTACTATTTATACGACCTATCAGTTTTTTTTTTAAATACAACCCGAACCGGACGAAACATCTGCCCTATTCTTCCTCTTCCCATGGAAATCCTATGGATTCATAATGTATAAGAAATATTATTTTTAACTACTTTTATTATTTTTAAAACCAAAATTCAATCCTTTACTCATCAAGTTCAAGCTTGGTCAAAGATTCGGATGTAAATTTAATGTAAATTTTTAACATTTAAACCAATCCTGCAAATATATGGGCAATGAATAATTTGTGAATAAAAATAAAAATCCCAATGCTAAAGTTCAAGACACTTTTGATAATAAAGTACCCAATATTATTTCAAATGTAGTTTCCATACCTATTTCGGTAATTTAGCATAAACTTCGTCACACCACGTCACAGTTAAAAACGTAGATGCCCCCACTCCCCCCCTCCCTACCTATTAAATATATTGCGTGACAAGGTCCGTCAAAAAGCTTGACATTTGCTACGTTTCCTTATTTCCAGAGTGGACTACTTCCTCTTCCCCCTACATAAAAAAATGGATGTTATCATGATGGAAGTTGGTGAGGGATGGGTTTTAGGAGTAGAAGCTTATTAACTTCATTTGTCTTCCTACGTAGTAGGATAAATAAGTACACATGGTTGTATTTATATGTTTATGATACAGGGTGATTTTAAAAGGTGCACCCGTACATTCTATGCGTAGGTAATAGATTAAAAGTTATTATTGTGATCGGAAGTCGGAAGCAGCTGAACTCAAAGTGAACAAACACAATTTGCGGATATCTAATGAAAGAAAAGGGAAATCTAATGGATATCCGATTCCCTCTGAAAATGAGATGAGGAGGTGGTGGTGGCTCATCTCATCTACACCAACTCTGTTTACAATTATGAAGCTCATAACTTTTTGAAAGACTAGAACTAAAGCTCTGGTCCCCCAATTCAAAACAAAGGCCGGGTGCTTTTGGAGCCCTTGTTATTACTAGGAATTGAATAGTTTCTATTTTTCACAGTTTTTAAAAGATACGATATAACACATATATGATTGGAAATCAACGGTTTGGACTTTTCTTGTCTATTTTCTATTTCTACAGCCTATATTAAAAAGCTGTCTAACTCTTAAGCGACGAAAAGCTGGAGCTAAATTTCTTTAAAAGTTAATTATTTAAATTTAAATGATTCGTTGGATGTAAAATTAATTTTTTAAATTAAGGATAATTAAAAACAGATAGGGAAAAAACATGTGAGAAATTAGTAGGCCAAGGCCGGAAAGAATAGAAGCCTCATGATCCAGTTTTTATAGCCCCCCGTCACCCGTGCCGGTCAGCATGGCATGCTTTGATCATCATCTTCATTATGATACTGCATCTGCATATGCATGCAAAAAAAAACTTAAAACTAACCAGTTGGCATCTCAACCTCGTGTCTTAGTTTGTCTTGAAGATTCAAAAAAACTATATATGCCAAATAGCGGATTATATAGCGGATAGCGGATTATATTAAGGACCAAAACTGTACTCTGCACGGAAAAATAATCCCCTACGCACTTTAATGAACAAGGGTAGTTTTTAGCCCGTTCGTTAGGGCTTATAGGATCATCGTTGTCCGTCTGTCCGTCCTTCGCATAACTCACGAAATAGTTAACCTAGAGTCACCAAATTTTGCACACTGGTTTGTTAGGCTAAAGTAGGATTTAAGTTCGAAGATGGGCTACATCGGTGAAAATATTGACCCGTGGGGGTCAAATGACCGTAGTGGGTTTGTGATAACATGGGTTTAAACAACAAAACTTTGCAATCTATTAGTTCGGATAATATATTGTGCATTAGTCAAATATGGAATTTATAAACCCAATAAATTACCCGTGGGGGTTAATCATGGGGGGTCTTCTAAAAATGCGACTAAAGTTCTAAAATTTTGTATGCCAATACTATATTCCACGACAAAAGGTAGTACGACATATTTTTTAAATTCCAATGAAATAAAATACCCGTAAGGTTCAATCATAGGGGGTTTTATAAAATAGTCACAGAATCATCAAACTTCACAGAATTGATCTTTGGATAAAAGTAAAGGTGAATTTGGAGTTCGGGTCGATTATGATAAAACGGTGACTAGTGGGGGCTGACCATAGGGAGTTACCAGAAAATTAATTTACAGCCCTGTAATTTTGTATAAATATTCTTTTTGATAGTACACGAAACTTTCTTCAATATTAGACGAATCAAATTACAGGATGACGCGTGGAAATCGTCCCTGGGGGTTTCTTTGAGCATTCTCTTAGAGTCACAAACTTTGTTGTAGATTTTCTTCAGGGGTACCATGGGGTGTTAAGAGGGGTTTAAAAACTGGAGGGATATTATCAGAAGTTTTCTACAAACGAACGGGCCTTTCGTAGCTGCTTGGAGTAGGTTTTTTATAAGCTTTTAAATAACAAGATTGCTACCTCCAAACTTCTTGCAAGATTCTTG
Source organism: Agrenia bidenticulata (assembly GCA_034694785.1). Taxonomy (NCBI): domain Eukaryota; kingdom Metazoa; phylum Arthropoda; class Collembola; order Entomobryomorpha; family Isotomidae; genus Agrenia; species Agrenia bidenticulata. The sequence goes on from JAQFYM010002619.1 coordinate 2,645, forward strand.
GACCAAGATAAGATTTTTTGTTATCAAAGAAGCAGTTTTAAAAGCTAGTATGGATATGAATGAAATAAAATATTATAAAGTATATACGACCATGTTTATAGGCTTAATAATTTCATTGAATGGTTTGGAGAGAAAAAGTCAAGATGGTCAAATCCATTATGGTACGTGAGAGAAAGGTGTAACATTTGGCTTGCGGGTTTTATAGATTTTTTTTGTTCTTGGAGACTCCAGCAAGCATCAGGTCATCATCTTCTTGCTGGAGGTTTAACATTTAAGAGCGTGTGGCAGTGGTGGTGGTTCTGTTCTGTTTTTTTTTATAAAGAGGAAGAAGCTAAGAGAAGCTACAAGAACCGTTGGCACTTGGCTTGGGCTCTCACACATCTGTTTGCTTGTAATTTAAAAAAAAATCACTTTCAGAAATATGACATTTATAATTTGGCTTTTATTATGACTGAAGGAGATGAACTTGATGGATTTGTCTTTGAATGTGTTGATTAGAATGATAGAGGTTAGGAATGGATTTGACTGGGCTTGCGATACGTTAAACTAGTTTAAAATTGTTTGATTGTATTTTTAGTTGTAAATCACAAGTGTTTTTGGACCTTATTAGGTTTAAAGAATTAGTATTTTTTTTAAAATTGTTTAAAAACATTTCAGTTTTTCACCATTGTTTCAGATTGTTTCAATAAGCGCTATTGGATTTTAATCAATGCTTTGTAATGTCAACGACAACCTTAGGCCTCGATAATACTTCACGTTTGCTCTTAATTTAAACTAACCTTTTAAACCTTTAATTAATAATAATAAATTAATTTAATAGGTAATAGGTTGCAGGTACCTTTGCCGTGTTATAAATATTATTTTTCAATTAACCCAGATAAGATACCTGTAACGAACAGTAATTCCTGGTTTATACTTCATGTTCACGTCACGTTCACGGCCGTTTTCCGGGAGATTCAAATTAGAATAAAAACGTACTGGAGAAAATTTCAATACAAACCTCCCGGACAACGACGTTAATCGTGACGTGAACGTGAAGTATAATTGAGGCATAAGTGTAAAGTATACTCGAGGCATCACAGTTTTTAAAACTTACTGGTACAACTTGCCGAAGCCCGAGTGTAATATTTACGTTTAGTTATAAATTACCGTCATCCTATTCCTCAATTTCATCCAAATTTGGGAGTTGTAGGGTTTTTTTTATGGAAATTGGAATTGATCGGGTTGGGTCAGCCCGCAGGGGTAAATCCTTCAACCGATTTGACCCGTTGAGGTGTGAGTCATTTCGTTTTGGAGTTATTGTCAGACAGACAGACGGACAAGACGGTTCCATAAGCCCAGGCTCGGGCTAAAAAATAGATCCGATTTTAATGTCTACCCTGTTTGTTATTATGTTGGATAATTAGCCACCTGTACATTATCAACGGTTATATATGCTGCAGCAATACTAGTAAGAGGCTTCAAAGTTCGGAATGCAGACAGAAATTTTTGACTATCACAGGCATTCAATTTTAATGATCTTTAATTTATTTATCAACTCCAACAAAAGCTTACTTCCTCCCTACTTAACTATAGTAATCAATAAGATATACTCATGATATTTCATAGTGAAAACATTTAGCAACTTTAAAGCTGTAGACTTTTAAAAAATCATCTTCAAACAGCAAGTAATATTGGTTGGCTACTTTAAAATATTTAGCCAAAAAATACTTGTTTCTACAATCCTATTAAAATGAAGGCTATATACGAACTACAGATAGTACAGATACATTGTCTTTACATGATGATATGACTCGCTCAAGTACACCCGGCCAGCCTCAATACAAATACCAAAACAATGACATATTGCAAGCCTACAAGTTTTTAAAAAAATACTCCAAAGGCACACACATCATCTTAGAAGTTCTCTCGGATTGATGATCTGCCCTTGTGAGTGGTGGCCTTAAGGGGACCTTCTGTCAGTTAAGGCTCAGGCGTAGAATTTAAAGATTAATTATCGACTTGGCTTGTTTATCCTTAGTCTTTTTTTCATAATTAGGCTATTTACCGAAAATACTTTCTTGGTAATTGCATTTGATATTTAGATAATTCTAACTTGCACTAGTCTTGGAAAGAATTGCGAAACTGACTTTTGTTTAGAAGGCCCCATTCAGCTAATCTTTAAAAATTATGAGAAATACGCATCTACGTTTAGAGTTGTGAATGGCATTAGGATATAAAAGTCGTTGATACTGATTCTAATCTGGATTAAAAAATGTATTTCTCTTCATTATGCCAAACAGTTTTAAATTTTAAAAGTCGACAAACTACCCATGACCCCAGCCTTCTTTTATACAAAAGTCCACCACGAAATAACCTATTAAATAATACACCCCATGCTAATATGTAATCATAAAATAAAAGTACATATAGTCTCATCCCCTCATTTGAAAGGGCAAAAAGCGAATTAGATAACATAGCATCAATATGCACATGTTGCATAAAAATATCCAAATACCCTCCATACTCTTTAAAATACACCCATTACGAGGGGGAACGATGACGAACGGTGATAACGGGAATACCCAAGCTGACACTATCTCAATGTAAATTACATCACATATCAAAACACCGCCATGTGCTCTCTCTTCTCCATAATTTAAAAAAAACAAGACCTTCTCCAGCAAAAATAAATAAAAGCTTAAGTATTAACAAAAAAACATGGTCAGCTTAAAATTAAAAATTCATCCCCATGGTCAGAGGGGCGAAGAAGGGGGTGAGTTTAATTGGACGCATAACATACCAGAGCTACTCAACCGTTTCACAAGCTACAAACTACAACTATCTATCTCCTATAGTCGACATGAACAATATAAAACGAGTTCATTGTTGAACTGGTCCCCCTCCTTGGCAAAAATATCACATAACATATGCTTGCATATTATTAGTACTTTCTGGATTAAAATAGTCTTCAGTTTAAGAGCCTTCTGGAGTCTTACAATTAAAGATAGCATCAAATTCGTCCAAGCACATTTTCCCAAAAGCCTTATCGTACACATCCATAAGACTCTTGGTTCCATAGCACAGCTTGTACTAGTAAAATGAATTGTAATTCTATAAAAAATATAAAATAGATTGAACCGAGATAGAATCTAGAGAATCTAGAGAATCAGTCAGTGTGGGTCGCGTGGCGACTGTCGGCTGTTATTCCTTGTCCACCACCGGTCTTTTTTTTACAAGTCGGAAGGGGAACTTTTGGGTTTAGCTTTAGTGTTATTTAGTAGTACGTGTGTAATGTTTTCCTATTTTATAGATTTGTATTAATAGCACCACCACCACGAGTATAGGCTACTTAAGTCTATATATCTAAGGAGAGTATTATCGGAGAGGTATTATTATTATTTTGGTTCATCATCAAGCTGGGCCGGGTAGTAGGGGCAGCCAGCAGGGCTTTTTCCTCAACTCCTGAGAGTGAATGGGACTTTAAGGGACAAGAGAGAGGCAGATGTTTTAGAATCTCTCTCTCTGTGTGTACTACCATGTACTTCTGTACTATGTACAGAGATGCATAAGGATTGATGTTTGAATCAGGTCGGAATCTAATGTAAAAATAAAAATTTCAAAGGTGGCTAGAGGTTAGAAGAATCACAAGAGCTACTAACTGCTAACTCGAGCTAAGGGCTAAGGGCAGAGGGGCCTTACTTACTTATGGCTGGAATTCAAAAGAATACGAAAATGCATTGAGAAGGTAAATGGAATGTATTGTGATTTTAAAGGTTGCAGATCTTTTTTTTAAACTGTATTTTTTTTAAAGTCCACCTTGGCTTGTGTCAAGCTTTTTAAAAAGGTATAGGCTCGAGACTTGAGTCTAATGCACTAGAGAAGAGTTTGATTTTTTTAAATTGTGATTTTATTATCATTATGGATTATTATGTTTAGGAATTGAGAAAGGAGTTTTCAAAGCTGTTGTGTACTCTTTTTTTTTAAATTCAACCCTTTTGTACTTGAGAAGTCTGAACATCTTGTAACCACTGATGTGAGATCCTTGGAGTTGCCCAGGGTCATCCCTCAGCCCAAGCCGGCTGTGCAATTATATTTTCTAGGGAGAAAAGGCCGTTGCAGTTCCTAGAGGTGCCAGAGATGATATAAAGCTATACAGTACAATGCCAAGTAGATATGTCTAGGTATTTAAAAGCGTGTGTAGTGTGGATATAGGGAAGAGGTTTTAAATCTTTGGACAAAGCGGATTGAGACGATGAATAGGATTTTGGGAGATCCAATGCGGTTTTAAATGCCTTGTTTGCCACAGAGCACAGATGCTCACCCAAACAAATCCACACGACCAACAACCGGCGATACCGATGTGGGTTCAATCATTTATTTGTACAAGTTGCAGTAGACTTTAAAAGAGTAGCTTCTATATTGTCAACTCCACATCCCTCGATATGGAATGCACTATTAAACATCAGGCCCGAACGGGGCTAAAATATATTGATTTAGTGGGAGAACCTTCAAGGTATGGGAAATTAAATGAGCTACTCAGTTTAGGAATTTAAGGATATTTTTCCCCAATTATTCTAATGTTTAGGCCTCGGTTGTATACACTTCCGTACAGTGATCTTACTCTTGCTAAAGTGTTTTTTTTTAACACGAATAAGATACTTGCAACGAGGGAAATCTGTAATTGCCCTTGACCCCCAGTTAAATATGAAAAGCTTCTTTTCCAAAGCCTAAAATAAGACAGGAAATACGGGAGAGGTTTTAAAATTAAAAAAATATCAAATAGAATCGGTTTGTCCTTTGAAGATTTGAAAAGGATTTTTATGTCGGGTTGCAAGTGTTGAAGCGGCTTTTTTTAGATAATAAACAGGGACAGAGAGTGTCACATATTTCCCTTGATAGTTTCGGTAAGAAGACACATGATTTCCGTCGATAGTTTCGGTCAGTTGGATTGATAAAGGAATGCCATTGAGTTTAATTTTTTCATCTTTATTTGGATATTTGAAAAGAGTGTGGCCCAATTTGTATTGGTGTTCATCTTATAAATGCATTCCTCATTCTTGGAAGTCATAAGCAAGTCATAAAGGCCAACAGGGTCCATTGTGTGGATTTTAAGGAGTCATTGTCATAAGCTGCAATTCTCCACGCGTACCCGTTGGTCTTTACCAAACTGAGAGAGCCAACAATTGAGCTTTTGGACATATTGTCTAGGTCAAGGCTATGGATTCTCTTGTGTCACTTGTCAACTGCATCCCTTGAACTGCAGTAGACATCTCATTACGAGCATCTCTGCCAATTATGAAATAAAACTATGCAGCAGGTCTGAACTATTTTGTTTCGTTGTATTTTGCCAGACTGGTTTCCAGATTCAGATTTTAGTCCTTTCTCAATCACTTAACCTGTTAAAGTTTACAAAAAATGTCAGTTAGAAATTAACGATATTTGGATTTCAACTAGTGCATATTTATTTTTAACTCGCCCAGCCTTTAATGAAAATGAGTTTAAATACTTAATGCTTTTCACTGAGTTTTAAAAAAACGTTTAAAATTTAAAAGCAAAATTTCAAGGTTGGTTTACAGGTTAGAGGATTAAAAAAAATTAATCTAACATCCTTAAACCATCCACGAAAATTGTGTTTGAGTCAGTAAAATAAATTTAAATTTAACCTCGCCCAGGCTTAAATAAAAATGAGTTAAAATATTTAAATAGTTTTAACTACCTTTTAAATTAATTAAAGCGCTTGAAATAAAACATAATCAGAAATCCCATAGGGTTTCAAAATTTAAAATCCCAGATCCTAAACCCAGCGTTTTAAACGGCCAACAGATCAATAGATATTATTTCTCAACCTCCAACCTGAAAAATCCAATGCAGCTGACACTAAACAATTTGCAAGATGATTTTTCCATGAATAGCTGAAATACCCTCTGCCCTCCCATGTCATATACATGTCATGTCACGGGAGTAAAATAATAATAGTTTAAATACTGGAGCCGATCGGGAAATCCGGAGGCAGGAAGGGACTCCAGGGTTTCCTCGTATTATTCTCAATTTTTTTTCTTTTGTGTATGGGTGGACTTGGATTTTAGAAATCCATCAGCCTTCTGGGTCCATTGAACAATTCCTTATAGCTCCTAATATACTTTACATTTAAAATAACATATAACCTATCTGGTTCTAGAGATTTGGGTGGAAATGATGGAAATGGAGTCGCGTGCCAAAGTAGAGGGACAAACAGACAAGGAAAGTGCATCTGCATCTCCAGCACGAGTCAAAGATTTTTTTCCCTTTTCAAAATTCCAGGAAATTTCACCGTTGTCCCTTATGCCTCCATACTAACGCTTTTAAATTACGAAATATAAAAGCCCATCTACCTTTAGCCCAAAACTGCATCTTCCTTAAGGCCATACTCACCACTCATAAATACTACTCCTACGGACTATAGGGCCCATTCAACATTTTTTTCCCCTTTTAAAGAGCTTCATCTCCCTGCAAGCTGATCTCATCCTCTTGGCCTGGCTCATAGGTAAATAATATTATAAAGATCCATGCTCATCCGGCCTTGCTCAAATCAAATTGGGAGAAGGTGTCTCCGTCCCAAATCACCCTTCAATGGACACAGATTGAATAAGGGACATCTGCGGCTGAGGACCCCTCTTGGACCTGGACCCTCATAACATCAGATTTTCCTTACGTGGGGTAGGTCACGGAGTCCCACAACTTATACGAGGAGGCAAAGGTCAATCAATTCAGAGAGACTAAATCTGACAGACTGTTGACTCTGCTTTTGTATCATTTTAAATTATTCCTTACTGTGGAATATTTAATATCTTCACCCCTTGTATTATTAATGCTGATTGATTAACCCAGCCACCCTATTGGACACCCTCTGGATTATACACACGGGGATGATAATTATTATTATTATTATTATTATCATCACATACGACTTTGATGAGATGTACATTTTTACAAGGCAGAGGTTATCCCTTATCTTATGGAGGGAATCAAAATCAAAAGGCCTTTCCCTCCAGTACCCCCACCACCACCGACCTAACATCCCGATCATCTCTGAATACAGTTGACTGACATCGTGTGCCACTCTCAACGCCTTTGGAATCGGGTCGACAGTGTGATTTGAATATTCTTTCCCATACCCAATTAACGGAGGGTAGAGGGAATAGGATTTTATAATACCAACTGTGTCCATTGTCAATTGTCCCATCTCATCATCCCGCCTGGTCACATCATCATCATCATGATCAGCATGTCCCGTGCGGCTGCAGGGCAGGGGTTCGCTTATTCAGAACAATAGGCTCGTATATATTTTGTGAATTTATAAAACCAGTATGACTTGAATGTATAAAGCTGAGGCAAGCTGCTCGTGCCAGAGACTGGAGATCCTATTCCGAATATAATCATAATCCCAAATCCAAGGAACCCAGCCTGCCAGTTGCCATCATTGCCAATGCCAAGCTTTTAGCATTGTCTACCAACCCCGTCGGACATAGGACCATGTTTCAGAAGGCCCTTATTTCCAAGGGATGTCCGTCCCTCCTATATATAAAAATAATATTCTAATATTAGTGTTTAGGATTGCCAAGCATGTGTACCAAAAGCTAAGGGATTGTAATCATGATGATGATCGTCATTGGCATCATTGCTATGTACTAATCCTCCGTTAATAGCCACGGCTAGGTAAGGGGTCTATATTTGAAGAAATGTGTACAAAAGGGATGCAATCTGCTGGCACTACACAATTGTATTCCTCAGCCTTTGTTGTGGCACACTTGGGCCAGAGGGAAGTTATGGAGGGACTCGTAGTAATATCCGCTCTCTTATTCTCAAGTCCCCGGGTATTTAAGGCCCAAGCTCCAAGGCTTAAGGCATCAGTTCCTTCCTCACCATCCTCCTACCAACACTTCCCTCAGTAGCTCTCTTCAATTTTTAACACTCCTCTACTTTCCAATACTTTCAAATCATTTCGAGATCCCGAGCATTTTTATTTTTGAGATTTTCAAAACCTCACATTTTTTCCAAAAATTTTATTTGGGCTCCTAGTAAATATTTTTATCTTTTTCAAAACCATACGATCAAATCGGTAAAAGCCAATCAATTAATCCCAAAGCTCCCTAACCTAGGACAAGGATTTTTGTAGCCAGTCAACCCTTTCCAATATAATAAATCCTTTGAGCAGAATAACAAGCCATTAGTCTCTCTAGGCCAGTAGGGTAGGAGTTTGAAAAAAGGACCATTTCTATATACACAGACTAGGCCAGGAAAAAAAAAGTATTATCAATCATTAGAATAGAAAAAATTTCATTCATTTATATAACAGGGTTTGTCCCCTTTTGTTGTGCCGAGTAAAAAAAATAGTTAGCTACCCTCTCGGGTATTGTATTGAGAGGTTTATATAGGAGCACCTGGTACTTGGTACTCATGGTCTTTCCATAGGGCCCTTATATATCCACTCATCAAACAGTTAGGAAGGGAGTATAGGTGTTTTTAGAGCTTGGGACTGTTTGCTCTCGTAGATTCAGAGGGGACACCTGGCCCTTTAAACGCGTTGAACGGCAGACGGTTAATACGGGAGTTTTTTTTTTAGGTACGAGGCCTACGAGTCCCCTTTATAAACTGGAGGAAAGGAAAAGTGACTGGAGAGTTGAGTCGTAGCCTTTGGAAGGGTAGGATGTCTGGAGTATTATTTTATTTCGTGAGTTTCGAAATTCATTTCCACACTATTTGCCAAGTCCTCTTGGAGTTTCATCATCCGAACGTGTGGACAGTTGGATTGGAGGGACTCGGCTTCAGCTGCCTTGGATTTGCTAATTCGAGTTGGTCTTGTTGGACTTGTGGGAATCTTGTTGGAGTCATCTCATCTCATTATGGAAATCCGAGTGAAGCTTTGATTGTCCAAACGCAATTCTTGTGATTATTTATGATTCAAGATTTGTGTGTGGACATCGCCGCTTTATGGACAAATCTACTTATCTACTACGATCATCACGCTTTGGAGCTTCCAAGCTTTTCAAGCTTTGAAACGTTCCAAAACATTTCCTTTTCATCAACTCATCCAGAGTTTTGGTAAGAAATTTTTTTATCACAATTATCGTTGAGTCTACTTTCGATTTCAGTAGAGTTTTTTTTTCAATTTTTATTTCGTACTTCCAAGTTGGAATTTTTTAATCCAGTAGTTTTCGTTATATTCATTCTGTGTAGAGCATTGTTTTCATAATCATTAGATTTCCAAATTATTTTTCAACTTTTCAGTTTCAAAATTAATCCAATTTTTCAAAGTTTACACAAATCTCTGTGACAACCAAAAATCAGTAAAGTTTTAAATCATGAAAAACAAAATCCCAAAAAATTCCAAGTTCACAACTCCAGTTCAATTTACTATTTTCCCCTCTTCACACCAAAAGATTTTCACCCTTTCCCAATTCAAATCCGATCGACACCAATTCCCCTTCGCAATTAATCCCTTTAACTTTTCCTTACCTAATATCTCTCCCTTTTGACCCCTCAGCCTAATTCCTGGCCCTAGAATCTCTGACTCTACCATCCTAAACCCAAGAATCGAACTACACAATAATGGAGTGTGCTTGCCTTCCCAACAATGGCCCTGCTTTCACCGCCCAGCCTCACATGATTCCAGGTTTCAGTCTAAATTAAATCCTTTCCCCACCTTCCATAACAATGGGACAAGTTGCAAATACTGACCTTTGTCCTCAGGCTACATGGGCTACGTCCCTCAGTACAAGTTCAAGTTCGGGAACACCTACGCGGAACAAACTCATCGACTCTACCTCGACCCCTGTGTGAACATGAGCCCCAGGGCAGTACTCACCGACATTTGCCCGGAGGACTGCAGCTCGGTAATTCCCCACTCTGACCTTTGCCTCCTAAAACTAAAAATCCTATCCTCATGTCCCTTGCATATTCCCAGGGTGGATTCCTCCAAAGCGCAACAGGTTACAAGGTCGGTAATTGCGGCTGTGAGGACTCCTTGAAGTGTGGACGGGACCCTTCGTTCTCTCAAGGGAGGAACAGAGGTCAAGGGACTCAAGCCCCGCGATTTCAAACCATAATGAATCATACCTATGCCCCTTTCTGCAACCGATTCTGTACCAAGACCTTCGAGCAGGATCAGTGGCGTGACAAGCTGTTCACCCGGGTAATAAAAAAGTTTATCCAAATTCCTTGCCAAACTCCTGCTAACTTCCCTCTGCTTTTATTTGTTACCTTTGAAAAAAAACGCAGGAAAAAGAAGCAATGGACGGTTGGCGGTATTGCTACAAGTCCAAGCCATGGGACAGACCCGAGCGACTCGGCCCTTGGGATGGGGACCATGGGGAGTTCCGAAGGACTCAGACTACAATCCTGCCCCCGATGATGAAGGACGACATTGACATCCACCTCCGAGGATATGACGGAATAGTCAGAGCTGGTATTGCTAATCCTTCATCCAATCCTGCATATGTCCCTCCTTGCTCTTCATGCTAATTAGTACGAGTAATCACTCACCCACATCAACTTCTACAAATATCTTCTCTCATTCTGACCCTAATGGGTGTCTAAATGTAATAAAAACCGATTTCCTCCTTCCTCAAGTCCCCTCTGTGTGGTGGTGGTGGTTAAGGTATTATATGAGTCAAGGAGCTTCTGTCTTAAACACCTTTCACGGATTTCCTTAAGGGAGACTTGGTTGGTATGTGCCACATGTGGATCGTGATGAGGATGATGACATGTGGTCTCCAGGGGATGAGGACAGATAATCATAAGTTTTTTTATACCAAGAGCCCCATCCTTCCTTAAAGTGTCCACACCTGCCCTTTAATGAACCTAGCCCTTAGCGTGTCCTGATGGTTTAATCCATTTAAAAACTGTTCTACAAGACTTCCTTATGACTCGTGGCTTTTTTTAAACGGTCGGTGGTGGTGGTGATAGTTGGTAGTAGGTCTTTTAAAAACTTCTATAGTATGAGCACTTATCCCATATCATTTTTTTCAACGATAACTTGCTTCTTATGTAGTTTTTGAGACGCCATAGGTTGTAGTGGATGCTATTTTAGGATCTAATGTGTTTGCAAACTTTCTTAGCCTAAACTCCTCTATCAGATTGAGATAATTAAAACTAGTATGACCGACAAAAATCAACTCAGAAATATTAAGTCCTAATTTAGGAACAGCTTGTGCAGTTGAAAATGATTGATTAGCTTATGAAGACCTTCATGTTCATCCACACCGGATCCTTCCGATTCAGGTGAGACACCCTAATTGACATTCATCTGTCACTACTTCCTATGGCGTCTAGAGGATATTAACCAAGAACCATAGTCCACAATGACAAATAACATCCATATTCCTTTACAGGTGGTCAATGCGGGTCTGACCCTCGTTCAGTCTCCTCGATAAGGTACAACTCAGCTTCCCAGCCAACGGTCAGTGGGGGCTCATCATCATACCAAATGCAAGAACCCGAGGGTTCCTGTTGTGGCCGTGGAGGCGGAGGGTCACCCGGTCAACCGATCCAGAAAAGGAGCTTAGGAGACAGCTGTCCTCCCTGTGAACTCTACCAAAGGCGGTTCAAAGGGATTGAGAAGGCCGCCGCAGATGCAGGTCTTGCCGGGATAGTAAAGCATCCCCTATTCCCTACCCCACAGGGTCATCCTATTCGAGATAGTTTTTGCGAGTAAAGGCCATTCTAGCTAAATTACTATTAATTAAAAAAAAAACTGCTCATAATATCTGTCCATGTCGTTTCCCCTCAGGAATATAGGAACTCTGGAGCAGTTGAACAAGGAACAGATGTCAAGGTCTCCTTATAGTGCAGTTGAAGGTGTCATCGAAGGTAACCAGCCCTTACGGGAAAAATATTTTAACCAAATCTTCTGTTTCTTACACTATTTTGAACGGTATGTAATTCACTCCCCCCAGAGCTCGGAGAACTTCCTATCCTCACCTTACACAAATTAGCTCAGAAGAAAGAAGACGCGTCTGGAAAGTACTACCCTGAGGAACGAGGTCTGGCCCGAGTGTGTAATCCGACAGGAAGGTATGAATATTAATGACGAATAAACACAATCCACTTCCTCACAAGGACATTTTCACATATCAAATGTCAACCCGGCTCAATAAGTAGAAACATGAGAACTTGGATGTAAGAATATGCGGGCGTTTTTTTTGTTTTAGTTCCTACTTGACAGCCAGGCCCTTCCGGTGCAGTGCGATTTACAGATACTGTGAACCCGTCAGCTCCACATATGCAGGTACTACTAATACTAATTGGGATGAGGGATATTTTTTAAATTATAATTAGTTGCGAAAACGCAAGTTCAGCTAATATTAATTGGATTTACCATAAGGAATCCTTTTGTACCCTTAGGACATGTACCTGGAGAAATATTCATTCCAGGAGAGCACCGTGGGAAAGCTACGAGGAATGCCCTCAAGTACATGACATACAGGGTGTAACACTTGGACAGTAGGGCACGGAATCTAAATTACTAAAGTAAATGTACTGTAAAAAACCCGAATAATATCTAACACCTCGTACGTCAACTATTTCACTGATTTCAAAAGGCTTGTTTATTTCACACTACGATATAATTAATTACCTAACATAAGGCAAGGTGGGTTTTTGCATTCAACCTTTAACCTCAAGTATTAACTTAAAGACTATTCTCATCTTGATTAAGAGATTTTTTAATAGTTTGTTGAACTGTCTGAATTGCCTGAGCTCCAAACTGGCACTCTGAAAGCACTCGAAGAGTTTGAAACCTTTGTAACTTGTGGACTTAAATTAGTCAACATAGTTAGTGATATTTCTTACATACTAAAATCCCAAGTCCCTACATAAGCATTGTTATTTCAGTTAACTTTCTACCCAGGAATTAGAATTTAGAATGCTCTTATTGATACTTCAAAAATAATGAGATTAGATTTGTACATCCGTAAAATTACAGATATGTAAACTAATGAAGAATTTTCGGCCAGTTAATAGATTACTTGTTGAATATGGCTAAAAACGACAGTCAGGATTTGAATCCAACTGGTAATGTAACATCAGTCATTGCAAAGGGTTTTACATAAGTCTATCGGTAATTAATAGCCTTTTACTGAAATTCCTGATAGCGTTAAGTACTCGTAAGTTCGCACGCAATATATTGTATAAGATACGCACACACATAATAAATTAGATTGCGGATTCAATCAACTACACCAATTGAGGCACCATAATGATTTTTTACATAAAAAGTCGGCATCTCATTGGGAAATTTTCAAAAGGGTAAGATGCACCTCGACCTGTGAGAGTAGTTCCAGATTACAGTATTTATAGGCTAGATTATGATGCTCCACTTAATACTTGTTTATTCCAAATAGCCGGACACAATGGAACTGCGGAAGTTTGGGAATGAGGACCAACATCATTGACACGAAATTTGGTACAAAATGCCGCGTGTCGTACATTGTGTAGAAGCTTGTGAGAAAAAACCTGAATTAAAAAGAAACAAATAAACAACAGACTCATACGCAGTACCAACTGCTAGCTACCACTACCAAAATCCATATCATTGCTCTAACTTACAAAAGGATGGGCACAATAGTGAGAAACTTCCTCGTTCTTGTAAACTGAATGCCGTAATCTATTTGCTCCCAGTGAGTCAATCGTCGAGCTAGTCCTTGATCTTGAACTTCCCATGGAGCTCCTTTAAGCACGTGGAGGAATATGAAATTGCTCTAAAAATATTATGACATCGTAAATAATTTTAAACCCATCCACCATGAAATCGTAAATAGTAATGGTAAGCACCATTAAATCCAATGTCTTACTGTATTATGAATCAGATTGGTAATCGTCCATGCCAGGGGGACGGTTAAAAACGGAACAGAGAGAAGAAATAAATGTAGAATCGTCACCACAATCGCGTATGTAAACCACATCCCTCGGCTTCCTATTTAATTCACACAAAAGACCATTTAAAAATCGTATTCAAACTTTAGAAAGAGCTCCTTAGGCTGTAGACATAAAAATATGGAATTTATCTTACCCAGCCAAGAGACATTAGGATTTGCTTCACCGTGCCCTCCGACCTGAATCATATTCACACGAGTTCAAAAACCCGTTTAAAGTTGTTCCAGCGGCGATCTCTAGTCCAGTTCTACTGGCAGTATGGCTCACCTCCTTCTAGTGATATAAAATTCACAATGAATTAAAACAATTCGAGTAACCCAGCAGTCCGATTGTCCAATACAACTTGCTACATTACTAACAATAACTTGTAGAGACCAACAACCAATAACGCTCTTATCACCGTAACTCTATGAACAAGGAAGCTATAATCCAATTATTGTTTAAAATACACAATCAACAATCCGAGAACACAAGTATCAAAGATAAGATAATATTTGAGCAGCCTATAGGAATGATCAAAAACTTGACGGCTACTCATCCTTCATCTCTTATATCACACAGTTACATATATAAAAATGTAACTACCGAATTAAATATTAACTATGAACTATATTTCATTATTTTATTGCATTTTTTTATTAGTATAAAATATTATTACCAACTCTTGACTCTTCTTTGTTAGTTAGGATTGAGAACCATGGGCTGATAGATAACCGATTGCTACTGTTGTATACACAATACGGTGGAGATTACACAATTAAATAAATAAAATGGTTTGGTGACATTACTGTTTCGGTGTGTCAATAATAGATATGAGATATCAGTTTATTTCAGTCCTTGCAAGAGTTGCCAAAGTCAAGAGCGATTCAAAAGACCTCCAAGCCAAGTTACCTGCCTTGGCTAAAAGATATTTATATTAGAAGATACAACTGAAACCTTTTGATTTCATACACATGAGTATGTGGTTTTATTAATTTAATGTCTATTTTATTTCAAACTACAAACCCAGGCACAAAAATACAATACGCAGATTAACTATTTAATTTTATGTATGTTGTTGTTATTCCTTCTTCTTCCGAGATGTCAAAATGAGTCACTGAGTTGTCAACAAGTCAAAATTCATGCTCTAAACAATATATTATTTATTACCTGTTGCACCCGATTGGAAGTGATAAGGTCAACTCCCTCAACTCCAGCTCAAAAGCTGACAATTTATTTTAAACTATTTTCGAAACTACGACTTAGAAATAAAAATACTTTCCTTCCGTCGCTCACTTTCCCTTTTAAATTTTGAATTACTTGATTTTGCCTCCTTTTCTCTTTATATCCGATTCTTCCTTGAAATCTCTTATTGCCCCTTTATTGTCTAGTCTATTTTAAATTTAAAAGTCTCTTATAGTTCATTTTTGAACTTTGAACTCTTTGTGACATTAAAATTCGATCGATTTATTCATTACACAGCCCTTTGTATAATGTAATGCAAACAATTTGTAATTTTCTAACGATTGTAAATTAACAGACAGGTCGATAAATTGGTTAAATTGCATTCCGAATGTACTTTAGGTTGACATTCATTTTATTGCTTCATACTTTAAAGATTTCGCTGTCATCGTTATCGGTACTGTTTGTGTACATAATTACAATTTATCAATGCTACTTAACTGACATGCTAATAAATAAACAACTAAACAAAGCCAGACCGCCAATCGATCCCAAGACGGTACTACTACCCCCACTACCCCCAGAATATAAACTGGACTTGAAAATAGCATTTGCTAAGATTTTAGCCTGAGGATAGACTACAAATGTGTCCTTGTACCGAACAACAAATGCCCCGTCTTGCCCATCATCCATCGTATAGCTCGTGGACATGGACTCTATGAAATTGGCTTCGTAGCTGATAATCTCAAGGAGGTCACTGCCAGTGACCTCTGCAGAGATCCCCGGGGCACACCCTACAGTTATGTGGGGCTTGTCGTCCGTAGGGCTCAGATCTAAGGCCTGGTGCTCGAAAGTTATGTCTGGGTACGTTGCTCTTGCAAGTTTCAAATCGTATGAGATGTCCATGAGGTGGTGGGGGTTATCGTTGCTAAGTAGTTTGCTACCGTTGTCGAACAGGGCCTCTTGTTCGGGAGTGAGTTTGACCCGGATCCCGAACGTCCGGGGCGTAAAGTAATACCCGATGAGTTGGAGGGTGAACATTTGGTTTAAGGAGTTGGAGACCTTGGATTGATATGAGGTGCAGTCCGCATCACCTCCGCAGTACTTGGTGGTCACGTGGTAGTAAGGGTCAGACTTGAGAGTGTTAGGGTCAACTGGTTTTGTGTAGTAGGTGAGGATGTCGGTGACGCTTGAGGTGTTGGATGCAGTCTCCAGGAATGTTTTGAAACTGGGGATGGCTTCTAAAGTGGTTCTGAGGTAAGTGTCCGTCACTGCTTTGATGGAGGTGGCCACCGCCTCGTCAAAGAAGAATCCATAGTAGAGAACATTTTGGCTTTGGACTGACTGGAATTGAAAATTAATGTTTCGAGATTGACTAAGATTTTTCATAATTTATTAAGTCAGATTTACAGTTCGGAAACTTTACCTGGGTATTTAAAAGTGTCGAAATTAAAGTAAAGAGAAGAAGATATTTTCGGGAAGTCATTTTATTAAAGTTAGAAAAAAACAATACAAAATCGTTTAAAATTCCAGACTCCAGACAGTTTAAAAGACTCAAGTCCAGTACTATTTTGCAAATGGTGGGTGGAACCTGATTTTAATTGCGAAATGATTGAACATAGAATATAAATTGATAATGTAATGAGATAATTAAATCCAGTAGTAATTACTTGAAAAGCTTTTCCTTTTTATTATTGGCTTTAGTATCAGCTTTTTTTTCAACAGATTAGGCATGTAATAAATGTAATGCTACTTCTTGATCAACTTATGAACATATGGGTCTGCTACGCAGTATAGCTTCCCAGTTAGTTAAAATGTATATAGGCACACATATTTTAGCATTAGTTCATATTAATTGGGTCCATTATTTTTATCATCCAACCGATTTGCAATCCAATCTAGTACGAATATCAACTCAATAAACAAATATTTTATCTATGTAGTGGAAAGGATAGTTTTGAATATCTTATTTATTAGTCCAGGAGGACGCTTAATTATTCTAAGGAAGTCAGTCGTTATAGTAGGCAGATTGTGCTACAAATATTTAATTATATCATGTGAATTTAACTCTGGATAGTCATTTGATTAATCGGTCATTCAAATACTAGTCTTGTATTCAGAATGGTTGTACAAAAGCACATGTTTTTTGTTTGTATCTTTAGTAAATCCGTAATTTCAGCTATTTCATTCATTCAGAAGCCACTGAACCTCAAATGAATTGGAATCTAAAACTCAATTGCTAAGATAACGTAGAATTAGATATTAGAAATACACTACAACAAAAGAACCATGTCTCTAGATATAGGAAGACAGTGAAAGAAATAGTTTTGTCTTTTTAACTGACAAAGTACTCGTTCAATAACAGTACAATAATACATTATTCTAAGGCACAATAACATATAACATACCAGAAACGATTTAGAATGTATTCAAAGGTATTAAAAACAGATAGAATAACAAACATTTATCAATTCATCCTTTCGATAACAATTTAAATCCAATGATGCATCCAATCTTCATTGGTTTTAAGGACTCATATATAAGCATTTCGTAAAGGATCTCTCAATAACAAATATGAATTAAAGTGTACTTTCGAAATATGATGTGGACTAGAGTTTCAAATACGTTAGTCTTAGTCGTAGTATTAAATTTAATTATTATATCAGATTCGTTAAATCCAATGGAAACAAAAGAAAATCTATACTCCACCCCCCCTTCTACATGCCAACTGGACATAATCGTCTCTCAAAGTTTAATTAATCTACCCCAATTCAATCATATTCTAACTCATCGAATCTTAAACATTGTCGAAACGGGACGGCGTCAATACTGGACCATAAATATAATTACGACCTCATCTCTTTATACTCGGACCGGAAATGACACCGACACAGACGAACAAGATCCCGAAGAATTTATGAACGTGACAAGTATGAATCCTGTAAACATCCCTACCAAAGGAACCTGCCTTTCCTTTATGATCATCCCATCCGATTTCCAAGAAAATTCAATCTCAATAACAAAATCAGGCTTTGGATTTTCGGAAAATGTGATCTTCTACAACGTCCTTGTGAATGAGGAGGTTGAGAGGATTGTGACTTCGGGGTTTCTGCAGGGGGAAGACTATTTCCCCCAATTTCATGCCCCCCTCGTCTTTATCCGGTTCGAAACTTTGATCATGGTAAAATATACAGTCTACTCGTACCTCTCCGAAAACCCCGAAAAGTTTACCTGGACCTCATTGAAATCAACTACACCCGCTAGGGTCTTCCCAACCCATTTGGAAATCTACGAAACCCACCGGAGGTTAAATTGGCACGGTCAAGGGCACAATGTTCTCATACAAAGTCAAATAATCCTTGACACCTCTTCCCCCCAATTCAAAGACTCCCCCCGAGTACAAAATTGCCAGATCTATTTCGAATCCGAACCGAAATGCACCGACGTCATCACATTGTGGGAGATATTGAAAAACCGCCTAAATATCACCGTCTCCAATATCGGGGACTACTACGACGATTTCGAAAACCCATCCCTGAAGGTCTGCATGGAATGTCCAATCAACCTCGAGATTCAGAAGGTCGGAAGTCGTGTCTACTACTTTGATGACAAATACCTTCAGTTTATGTACTGTGAGTTCATCTCCGACTTTTTAAACCCGCGTTGGCTGTCTTTGATCGAGCCTTTTGACCCATACATTTGGCTCGGGATACTTTCCGTAGCCACGGCCTTGGCGATACTTTGTCGAGATTTGGGCTACGCTTTCGACACTCTTAAGCTATTGGTCAACCAAGGGTGTGGACGTAAATGGCCGATTTCCTTATCATTGGTGACGCTGGGGATAATGGTGATCAGTCAGGAGTACCAGTGTTTCATGACGACCAGTGTCATAGCCCCACCTCTACCTGTTGTCGTTTCAAAGGTCAAGGAGATATTTGACCTGGGCTATCGCTTCATCCTCCCTGAAGAGTCTTTCGTCCCACTGGCCCAGAGTTACTCGGGAGAGCGGCTGAAGAAGCGCGGGATTAATTTGAAAGATCCGTATATTTTTGATAAGTCTATTGATCCGTTTAATTCCGTGCCGCAGATCTCTTGGTACCAAACGATGGCAGAGGTCAAAGGGCTTATTGGGATTTACTCAGAGTTGCATAATCACCTAGGGAAGAGAAATATGGCAGGGCAGTCGGTAAATTCCAGTTACCACATTGTAGAGGAATATTTCCAAGCTGTCCACTACCTCTGGGTCATGAGGTCATTTTTGTCCGAGAGCCTTAGTGTGAGTTTGTCGTATATTAAGGAGGCTAGTCTTGACCTTTACTTTCATAAGAGGTTGGTGGGGAAAATATTTAGAACTATTAATAGGGATGCCTCGAGTTGTGGGGGTGGGGATGAGGGGGAGGAGGACTGCCCTGATGTTAAAAGGTTGTCTTTGAAATCATCGATAAGGATTTTGTTGTTTTTCTATTTGTTGTTGGTAGTTGTTAGTGGATTTGTATTTTGTTTCGAAAGGCTTTGGGAAGAAAGGGTCTGTGGTCGTAGTCTAAGGATTACGGGAGTGAGGACAGTGGGGAGTGTTCAGTTTAATATTGAAATTTTAAAATTAATTCGGGTGGTGTGGGCGTCAATAGACTCCATTAGTGAAACACTGGATAAGCCAGACACGTCTTTCCTCAGAATTACTCAGAAATTGAGGACATAAATTAGTGTCTTTATGTACACTTATGTGTTTAAAATGTCTAAAACAATTCAAATTATGTACGCAAATGAATTTCATGGGCACTGTGGGTCATTAGTTGGAACTTTGGAACTGTATTGAATGGACTCAAATGCGAGTACTTTTAGTGATCAACCCCAAATGAGGTGCCATTAGTCTTAAAAAATCAAGTAAATAATACTGATCA
>JAQFYM010002620.1:0-22597 GCA_034694785.1 Agrenia bidenticulata
AAAGCATTTTAATGTTTTATTGTAAATTAAACTAAAGACAAAAATATTGCATAAAATAGCATATTTAGCAGCATACGATGCTTGAGTTTCTAAGTTTTATGCCATGCAAAAAATTTTCAGCTTTTTTTTATCAATTAAAAAGGGTATGCATAAATTTGTGTAAAGCATCTGGTATGCAAATTAAGTCATGATTCAAAGCCAGTTCCCATTTTTTATACCCTTTATGTTAAAAAAAGTCAAAAAGATACATCCAGTACAAATAAAACTTTTTTGAGAGTAAAACAGGCTGTTTATGTAAGTATAAAAGGCTTGTGCATTGGTTTCGTTAACCGGAAAACGAAAAATATATTTACGTAAAAAAAAAAAAATAACAAATATATGTAGTGTACACTAATGAACATAAAAAATAACACATATTCCACGTTTTAATGATGTAAAGCATTTTTTTTGTACAGTTAGCCTACAAAATAAACGCTCAAAAAATATAAAACCTCTTTTCAATTCATATTTACCTTAGATAATCGCAAACGAAAAAATGCATAGTTCAAAGGTCTTATTAAAGGTTTTTATACATAATCTCTTTTTTAATTTGAGGTGGTATATTTTAATGTAAAAAAATTTCTTAAGAACTATTCTACTGAATAAACAGTTCTAGTATTTTATAAAAAAAAGCAAAAAACAGTATTACTTATGTAAAACTATATAAAGAATTTTTTTATAAATGAATAACCAAATTTAAATGATCGGTTGTTTATTTAGTAGTCAATTCACTTCAAAAATAAAAAATACCTTAGAGATTTCTACAAGAATTATAGTTTAATTTTTCGTAAAAGATATCAAAAAGACTCCAAACTGTTTTCACTTTATAAAATGCTACTGTATTTAGTATATTTTATTTATTTTTTATACCATTTACTAATCAGTCTTTTTTACATAGTCCGACACATAATACACCTTCCTACAGATTTAGACAGTTTTTTAATGTTTATAATTGTACGTTTTCTTGTTGATGGATTATAACCTATATTTTAGTTACCAACTGTTTTTTTTCTAATATAAACGAAATTCCAATACAAGCAAACGAGTAAAACAACTTCAAAACATAAGAAAAATCTTTTTAAGTTGTCAATTTTTTTTTATCTAACACAAGCTCAAATTAAATTTTCTGTCCTCTACTTTAGATAAGGTAAAGTGTCGGGGACAGCACAACATTGACTAATTTTAAGCACCTCATGCATGATAAAAATACCTAAAGACACTTTACATTTTTTCTACAGCTTTACTGCACAAAAATACTAGATTTAAAGGTAGCCTTTTTATCATAAATTCCAGAAACCGACTTCTTGATGTTCAAATGTCGTCAGATTATTGAAAGATTGCTAACATATATTGCCAATCACATTCATCTGTTATATTGTGATACATATTGCAACGATACCAAATGGATTCAATGTAAGTTTTTTTATTAATTTGTTATTTTATTCTCAATATACTTTTCGGCTAATCTATAAGTGGTTTATTATCCTTATTTTTTTGCTTTCATTTTTTCATTTATTATTGTGCATTTTGTATGTTCCTAAAAGACACTTTGCCTCCGTTTTTTTCCTCTCTGCTCGAATTCAAACACAAATGTATAGAAAGCTGATGTTTTCTATCCAATCAACCCATTCCCTTCCCATTTTGTTGCCTGAAATCCATTTCCCGCCACCATATCCTTTCTCTTATTTCAATTTTGGGGTCATATTTTCCTCCCTAAAATTGGCATCCGCATAGTACACTAATACCTCGTGTTGTGCATGTATTTAATTTTATAAATATCTATTTTTGCGACTAAAGAATAAATTAATAAAAGCAATTTGATAAATTTTTTGTGATAAATTTGTTTCGGCATTTTGGGTTTTGGCATTTTGGGTTTTGGTATTTTGGTATTTTGGGTGGTCACGTGTAAAGATTATTCTTGAAATAATGGCGTAGGACCAAAATGCCAAACCCAAAATGTCAAAACTCATAAGATAAGTCTAGAATGCCAAAACCTACAAATTAATAGCTCAGTATTTCACAAAAATCTTTAATGACAAAATTTCAACAAAAGCTCGAACTTAAAAAAATATGATAAATATTTTAAAAAGGAATAAAACTGTGTGTGACACAGAACCTATTATAATAATAAAACTTTTTTTTATACCCGGTGAATTTATATTTATTAAACGATTTCAGCTATACTTCTTTTTGTATAATTAGCCAAAGAAAAAATATTGTGTCTAAAAAACGTAATTTCTCTATTGATTATATTTTCAAATTCTTTTAATTATGTAGTTTTGGCATATTTGGGAGTTTCCTTAATAAATTATTTATTGGAAAAGACAAAATTGATTGAAAGTAGTTTTATCAAAATTTTGTGATCAATCTTAGATTTTGGCGTTTTTGGTTTTGGCATTTTGGGCGGTTCCGTAAAAAAATAGCAAAAAAAACCGGCTTCCGTTTATTTTAAAATTTGAAAATTCTTTACTTTAAATCATGTTATTTTGAAAATGCAATATTTTGAAGATTGAAACGTGGGTTCCCGCTTTAAGTGGAACGTGCCCTGATCAGCTTGGGGTAAATTACTTTACACGTATCTTTTTCCTATACAAAGTGGAAATTGATTTGATCAAAATGGTCATTTTCTCAATCAGTGTGAAAATGTATATAAAAAGTACTATAAGTAAAAGTTTACAAAATAAAACACTATAAGCGAAAGATAAGGTATAACCAAATTTCACCCTTGTATTTTATCTACAAAAGTATACGGTAAAAAAGACCAAAAATGCAAAAAATGTACTTAGAAAGCATATGCCATGTTTTTGTTGTTTTTCTTATTTATGTTAACAAAATGCATATTCAAATAGTAAATTAGCCATATAATAATTAATATTTTGATAATTTGTACGTAAAACACACATTTATTTTTTTTTTGTTTTATTTTTTGTTTTATTTTTTGTTTTTGTCACATTATTTCGCTTTTTTAGTCTTTTTTTTTACGCATACTTCTGGAGGAAAAATTAGGGGCGATATTTGGTTTACACCTTTTCTTTCGCATATAGTGTTTTATTTCGTAAATTTGTACTTATATTACTTATTATATGCATTTACACATTGATTGGGAAAATTTTCTACTTTGATCCGATCAATTTTTACTTTGATTGGGAAAAATATGAGTGTAAAGTAATTGTGGCTTTTTTTTGCTTTGTTTTTTTTTGTTTTTTTTTTAATTTTTGTATTTTGAATCCTGTTATTTTGAAAATGCAATATTTTGAAGATTAATATTGATAAGAGATAAGATCGAAAATGTCCAAAACAAAAGATCAACAAAATAACAAACATATGACAAAAAATCACAAGAAAGTTGCCACCGGATATTTTGAAACCAGTTATATACCAAAAAACAATAGAAAACCTAAGTTTAACAGAATTTTATGAAAAAGATGCCAATATTTTTTTATATCACGAAAAGAAAATAAAAAACAACATACTTTTACAACATTGAGAAGCTTCATACGAGCAAATATATACATAACCAAATACTTTTCGTAATCATAAACTTAAGAAATAATGCTTAGTTTTTATATGACTGATTTAATAAATGAAGATCCTAATATAAATTAAATTTATAAAACAATAGTTTTTCACAAATTGATTAGACCAGCATGTGTGCATATATTTTTTCGTATATTAGATGGAATTTTCAAAATAACAAAATTCAAAATAAAAATTAAAAAAATCTGAAAATCTCAAAATTCCAATAAAAAAGTTCAAAATGAAAAAAAAATCAAAATAGTGAGGCTGAACCTAAAGAAATTTACCCGAAGTTGATCGGGAAAGTTCCACTTAGATCATGAAACCCTGTATTGATATGAGACAAGCTCTAAAATGCTCGCAGAAAATAAAAACAAAATACAAAAATACGACAAAGAATCACATGAAAGTAGCCCCCGACAAAACTAAAAAGATGTAATATACCAGAACAAAATAGAAAAACTTATAGCAATAAGGAATTTAATATAAAAGATGCCAATATTAATTCAAAGTACAAAAAAACTTATCTACTATATACTCATACGCAATTGCAAATAGTTCATTTAGTAGCTGATATGGGGGGGCAAAAGAGGTTTTGCCCCCGGGCCCGGTCTAAAAAAGGGCCCTTTGATGTGTATTTTTTAGGAAAAAATGTAGGGAACAGCATGAATTGTTTTTTTCTGTAATAGAAAAAATTTTTTATGTAAAACGCACTTTTTATATTTTTATTAAACCTTAGGCTATGGTGTTTGTGAGCAAGCAAAATATTTTAGACCCCTAATTTTTGACTTAATGATCCGCGCCTGAGTTCATTACGAGAAATATATAAAACACTAATATCTTTTCACGAAAGGAAACATTGAAAAAATGCTTGGTATTGTATTAGAGGGTCAATGAATCAAGATCCTTATATAAGTTTAATTCTTAAAAAAGTAGCTTTTTACAAATTATTTAGTTTTTTATCTGTGCATTATAATCAGAGGTCTTTATTTAAGGATATTTGCGATAAATACCAAAACCCTAAAATAATTTTGAATTTTAGGTTAAAAGAAGAATTTTCTTATATAAAAATGTTATTTGTATGATTGCGATAGCATTTTATGTGATTATCGACATTTATCCATTCATAGTAACACTTATACTTTGTAAACTACTAATACGTTTGCAGATTTTCATGATGCTGAGTAATTATAATTTATGCGTTTAATAGCCTTTATATTTGCAATTTGTTCGTAAACATACATAACGCGTGCAGTTTATAAGTGGTTTCGAAATGCTTTTCAAAAGCCACAATACACTTTATCACCCCAATTGACGTTTTAAATACGCCTATTTATGCTGTGAAGCCTGTGTATACACCTCACAACATTTTTGTATAAAAATATGCGTTTTTCGTTATGTCAAAGTACAGTTAAAATCTTAAAAGATAATTTGAAAAATTCTAAAAGTGACAAGTATGTCATGCTTTAACTTTATTATTGTTAAAATTGTTATACTTGTAAAACAGAGTGTTGTTAGCTATTTACATGATTTAGACTATTGCGGTTGCTCAGCTTTGCTGTTTACATGGTACGAAACCGCTATTATCTACACCTGTTGTGTAATATGGCTTTACGCTCTTATCACAGCGTCTAAAGTTTTTTTAGTTTATTTTTACATACAAAAGAGCATAATTTTTTACTTATATATAGCAAAATCCAAAAAATAATTTACAAATACCCCGAATACATTTTATTTAAAGTTTTAGGTTTTTCTACAACATAAAAGTCATTGATTTTAATATATCGCATATTAGATATTTTTCCTAAATAACACATTTTAAAATACAAAAATTTTAACATGTTTAAAATAGTTAGGGTGCACTTTTACAATATCAAAACGCTGATTTTACCAAAAATATGTTTTCTATAAAAATATTCATTTTAATAGTTTTCTATGCATTTGAGCACCGTTATAAATTTAAATGCCGAAATGAATAAAAACTTGTCTTTGACCCCGCTATAATGGCTTTATGGCTGACAAAAACAATAAAAAAGGAGACGGGTGGATTAATTCGGGTATAACCTGGATGGAAAAGTAAAATACAAGAAAACGTATAACGGTGTGTATTTGATTTTACCCATGGATAAATGCGAATAACCATAGGCAAAATTGTTACCTATGATAAAACATTTTTACCAAGTAAATTTGTTTTTTCTTTTACCATAGTAATTTTTTTTCTATGAATTTATTTGTATACCCCCTTTGTTTAATAAAATAAGAAGGTCATTGCTTATAAAAATTCTTTTAATTGATGACTCCGAAAAGAATTTCTGCTATTATTTATTTTGTTACAGCGATATTATTATATGCATAGCAAAGATCGGTGTAGTATTTATGTTGATAACGTTCTTTCCATACAATTACACAATAGTTTATGCATATCACGGGAAGAATATGAATATTTAGTGTGTCAGTTATACTGTAATTGTACAGAAATTTTGGGTCGAAAATTTTATGAACCTTTATATATATTCTCACATGTTACAAGAGATTTAACATTTAGAAGTAAAAGGAACAAGTTTGGGCGTTCTACAGGCTATTGTAAAAAAACATTGAATTTCATAGCCAATCATATTGTTAAAAACAAAAGTTTGGTATAAAATGACCGGTAATAGACGAATATACTAATTATAGAAATAGTTGGAACCAATTGCCTTCTATAAGGGAAACGCTCCATGCAATTGATGCTACGTTGAGTAGTATTACTGCTTCAAAGCTATATACAGATTGATATTTCGATAGGCATTCAATTTTCTCGTAAAATACCTGTCATCTTATGATTATAAGGGGAAGGTACGGAATTGTCGGGGTCCTGGATATCGATTAAGTCACGATTCCTTTCTTTACTCATGTGCGAAAAAAAAACCATGAATAGAAAATGATTTGCCCTTCGGCTACAATGTTATAGGTGCCATGGCGTTTTTTGCATCTGATAATTTGATAATAAATTTAACGGGTTATTTGTCAGAGAGTGAACGAAATTTAAACTAGTTGTTATGTCAGCAGCGTATGAACATTGACCGATGCATCGGTGAAATAAAGAAAAGATTTGCAAAATTTTCCAAACGAATTAAAATGGGGGAAAAAAATAAATTAAAAGACGTTTGCGGCAGATCTTTGTATCAATAATTGAATTGTTGTTGAAAGGAAGAATAAAGTATAATTTAGGTGAGCAATAAAATTAAAAAAAATTCAACCATTAATTATTGATTTAGTTTGTCCAATATCTTTTCAAACATTGTCATTGATGCTAGTTGTTTTCTTTTCTCATTTCATTTATTTCCTTTTGTACTTCGTCAATGTCAGACTTCAACTTTTTAATATCATTATCTTCACCCACTATCGTCATGAGCAAATTGTTCTTATCCTTCATTGTTTCAAAACTGCTTTGATGGAGTTCATTTTTATCAAGGTTCCACTTTTTATGTGCCTGTTTCTTGCGCTTGTCCGCAGTAATCTCATTTTTTACTTCATTGAAGTCTATCCTAGTATCATTCGCTAGAGATGGCAGTATTTAATGCCCCACTTGACTATTCTTTTTCATAACATTTTTATGTTTCCATACTATACCGCCCTCTTTTAGTAAAATTTGACATCACAATACACTTGCAAATTCTTTAAGCAACGAATTATATTTATCTTTTACTTGGGCCCCACTTCCATATAGCCCTACATCTTTTTTTACAATATTCCACAGTTCTTTTATCCTGTTGGTGTTTATTCTTACTGTTGTTACATTTACATATGAACTCATCTTAATTTCTTGTTTCCAAATGTTTCTTTATATCTTCATTTGAGAATTTTCGGTCATTTAGGGGGTAAAAATTACTATGGATAAAATCTAACCATGGAGGCCTATATGGGTAAAATTGTTATACATGGTAACTTTTTTTAACTATGGTAGTTTTAAATACAATTTTTGTATGATGGTAAGTCACTATCCATGGTTAAGTCGATTTGACCTATTGTCTGTAGACAAAAACTTACCATGGTAAAAGCAAATACACACCCGCAACTATTAGCATGCAAGTAAACCTTGTCAGAGGTAAAAAAACTACTGCCCCTAAAAAATGGCCTTTTTTATAGGGTCATTATATTGAATAGTTGAGTTTTATTTTTTTTACTATTATTTACTAAGTTTTTAAAATAAAAAGTTATAATATTTGACTTCCTTATGTATATATTATGCCTGAAATTTATTTGAAGTGTAATCAAATATAAATATATCTGTAAGTTTAGAATTTGCGTTATTAATTACCTGCACTGCTAAGTTTGCAGATGAAACAAAAAATACACTTTCCCTTGTAAAAAGGGGCATTTGGGTCTTGTTTTACTATAAAATGTATACAATCAGCCGCTGCTCAAACTTATACAATTACTCGTTGGGTTTTAAAATACTTCTTACAAAGTAAATAAATCATAAAATAGTACAATTTTGCGGAACTTTAGTATTCACATCTTTTTACAGCCCACTTGTTGTCGCATTTTAGTTATGAAAATCAATTATACAACATAAACTGCATCCATAAATATATTTTTTTTTGTTTTTGAAAAGTTAACAACTAAAATTATTTTAGGATGTTATAAAATAATATGCGAATTCATTGTTGTTGTTGGGTTGCATATACAAACTTACTAAAAACAAAAAAAGGCGTATTTCTTTTTTTGTATATACACGGTTTAAGTCAGCATTATGCAAAGGATAGGTTATTAGTTAAAATGTCTTCGCACGCTATGCAAAAAACTACACAACATAAGGTTTTATGAACATATAATTTAACTTAGTTTTACATGTATTTTTCTGCTTCGTTATGTCTGATATAACAAAACTTTGGGAAAAATTCTTTTTTATGGAATACAGCTTTATCTTAACAAATATCCATCATAATAAATATGAATTTGTTTTTTATTTATCCGCATAGATAAAAAACCTTTCTGCTATACCATTAAATGTATATTTTTTTTTTTTTAGTACAAAAAATATTTTTTTTTATTTACTTTTCCCCAAGATCGATAGTACCCATCATCTAGAAAAAAAAAACATTTGCGGGCTTTTTTTTTCAATCGTCTTTTGAAAGCCACTAATGATTTTTATTTGTAATTTTATATAATATTTTTTTTTTATCTGCCAGCTTTTACTGAGAAAGAAAATTATTTTTCATTAATGCGGTTTGTCTCGAGTATATTTTAATAGAAAAAATATGTAACAAAGGTAAAACTAAATATCAAACAAGTATTAAGTCAGCATATAAACAACCTATATATATATTTGCTATGAAAAAGTAATATCAAAAAAATTCGTGTATTATTGCTACCCTATTCATGTCCATAATGCATATAAGAAAATTGATCCATATATAGAATTAATTACAGTATAGCGGTTTTACAAAAAAATAATTTTTTTACGGCTGACATTATTCGGCGAAATATTAAAAGATTTGTTCGAGTTTTATATAACAAACATAAAATGCATGCAACATGTTTATCACAGTATACTGCAAAATGTATTTTTATTATGATTCTCTGTTTTTTATTTCAATTACTATAACAGCACCATACACTACCTAGACCCACACCTTGGCCCTTACCCCGGCTTGCCCATCATTTATATAATACCGTTAGCCTTTTTCAAATCCTAAACAAAAATCTTATACTAAACCATATACTTTACCTACACCAATGCCTTTACCTTACCCCTTTAATATACTATAACCAGAGGCGGATCTAGGATGTAGGAGGCCCCTGGCGCTTTTTTTTTCAAACATAAAATATATTTTACAACTTGTTTAATGTGTCTTATAAAACATTTATTATGGATGTGATTAATTTTAAATGCAAATTATTAGTAATTATTTTTAATAATAATAAATTGCATTTTTTTTATTTTTATACCCCCAAAATTGAACAGTTTGTGCATCTGAACAAATTCTACAAAAGAAAAAAATTAGATCTCACAGCATCATTGATTTTTTTTATATACAGGTCGCGAAAGTCTAAAAATCGAATGGAAATAGCAATTCGAATTAATTAAGTAGGAATATTTTTAAATCCAAAAAAAATAAAAAAATGTACATTATGTATGAGATTCAAGCGAATTTATATTAGAAAAGGAGAATAAAGGAAATAGTGACGTTAGTTAATGTATATTGTACTTATTTTTTGAAAAATACTTGTAAAAATATAAAGATGTCGAATAAATTGCATGAACACGCTATAAACCAATAAAAAAACCAGACGATGTTACAACTGAGATTGTTAATTTTTTATAAACAAGTTTGGGAATATTAAAAATGACAAATTCTAATAAACAAAAAGGTCATAAATGGAAATAAGGGTGCATAATTGTAATTCCGCTGGGGTAAAAGATCTTAGCTACAAAGAGACACTTATTAATCTTTCTTTTTCTCATTTTCCAAAATGCACTACTTATTCTGTTATACATGTTTTTTTTGTAATCTTTGCAAAGGTTACGGTTGGGCTGTGCCTCTTGGCTGTCGGGATGTTGACCAGTAAACTTAAGACTCTTTTTAGAAACCAATGTTTAGTTTTTTTTATAACTTATAAGGTCTTTTTCCGGTCTTTTCAGACCATTCAACCGCATCTATCTTTATCAAACTCCACTTTAATGTACTTTTTTTTATCACCTAATATTTGCAGAGACTAATCATTTATAAATGACGATTTTAACTTGCCTCTCGCAAAACCCTCTTTTATTGAGTCTTGCTTTTTAAACATTTTATTATATTGCGTTCTTACTGCGTAGACATCTTTTTATGTTTTTTCTCTACAGTTCTGCCTTCTCTCTTATATTCCTGTTCCATTTTTGTTTTCTGTGTTTCATTCGCCATTAAAACTCTATCTCCTATCTCTATTCTTCTTTTACCTTCTTAGTTCCTTTAAATTCTTTAACATACTCTACCTGTGCTGCCCGAACTTTCTCCCATTTTCTTTTAAACATGCATATTTATGTATAATTAATAACACTCAACGCATAATGTCATTGCGGCTTACTACAGCCATATTTAATCTTAGCAATAGCGATTATCTAGTCGTATAATGGTTTTCCGAAGTGCCCTATGTGCTCTTTCCTCGCGCTTCTTCGATAAATAGTAGTATAGCACCCCTTTTTAGATAACCACATTGCTTTTATAAGACCAATACTTACAGTTTTTATATCGAACTCTTTGCCATTAGTTGACTTGAGTTTTGTAAATTAAAATTAGGTAAATACTGCATCCATCAATTCTACTTAGTACCTGCCACTTTATTCTACACCAGCATAGCCCATATTTTTCTAGTAAAGTCGTCTTTTATGACTATAATTCCCTCCTATAAGATATTTCTAAATTATCACCACCTGCGTTTATTCTCCTGGTTGCTGTACCCGTATGGGGCTCGCTTTCTTTTATTTTTTTGTTATTTGTTTGTTGGCAGGATTCACATGTGTTGAAAATTTGCCTCATTTCGCTTTCAGATACTTTTATTTTGTTTTGCTTAATAATATATATAAAATATTCTTTCTATGTCCATATTTTGCATCTAGGTCTAGCATTTTGCATTTTATATTTTTCCTATCAATTCACATGTCATCACCTCTTTTATTCGATTTTCTTTATTAATTTCTCCTATATCTGTACCTGACTTTATCATTTATCTGTCATTTCTGTCCGCTATCATCTTTCCTCTTTGTTGCTAACTTCTTCGCCTGCGTTGCTCTACTCAAAGCATCTGCTCTAACAAACTTGCAATCCGGCTTATTTTTTACTTAAAACTAAAATTCTGCCTATACCTCAATCCACCTGTGGCACCTATTGCTTCCAAATTCAGCTTTCTGTTTTATAGCTGTTTTTGCTTGATGATTAGTACGCAGAATATATTTTTTCCCTGCTAAATAATACTTTAGTTATATCATCTCTCAAAGTGCTGCAGTACCTCCTTTTCTGTTATAGTATATGCTTTCTTCATGTTTTTTCAGTGATCGAGATATATATGTTATTGGCCAATGGGCTTGTTTTGCAACAACTCGTAATCCTATATTGCTTGCATCTGATGTAAGTAAAAATTCTTGACTAAAATTTGGCAAAGTCAACTCTAAACTAGTCTGCCATTAGTCCTTTAAATTTCTAAGTGCATCTTCCCTTTGATCATTATACTCAAACATAACTTTAAATCTAATAATTCATATAGTGGACAGCTAACTCAGTGCTTTTCGAATCAAATTTTATATTATAATTTATACTGCCAAGAAATATCTGCACCTCTCTCTTATTGGTCGGGACTTTATAATTGATGATTGCCTGTGCCCTATTGATCTCTGTGTACTTTTATTATGTTCTGCATTATATCCGTAAAATCTACCTTTCTTTTTCTATTGTCTTCTTTTATCATGATTCTCATCTATCCCATATTCTTTTAATCTGCTTTCTATAATCTTAATATTGGCATCATGCTTTTTTATTGTTCTCCCGAATACAAAAATGTGATATAAAGACGAGACAAATTTTCCCGGTTTTTTTGTATACTGATTGCATTCCTCTTTGCCATATGCTCGCGAATTTTGAAATCCCTGAGGAAGTATATTTAATTGATACTGTGCAGAGACATCTGATAATGTTGTCTTTTCCCTATTTTGTATGCAATTAGTACATGAAAAAAAAACCGTCCTTGTCATCAATGCACGTAAACCATTCTGTTTCATTTAATACACTTTTTATCTCTTTATTCTTTAATAATTGTGATTCATCTAATAGTACCTTGTCAGGCAATCGCGGAAAGTAACACAAAAACGCAGGCGCATATTTTGTTTGCAAATTAGCACATCGGGATTAAACCCGATGCTATTAAATTTTTCTATTATTCCCTATGTAATCAAATCTTTAAGCAACAGCATAAATTCAATCTGATCTTTTTTGGGGACCTTATTGGTCTATGTATGAACGCGGGCCGCTATTTCCAGTATTAAAATTACATTCAACTATAGAACATGTACTTTCTATATTTTTGGTTACCAAAAATTTTTAACACATTTTATCCTACACAATTATCATACTATTATCGTCACCCTTAATAATTAATTCTGTATTAATTCTCTTTTTTTTATATTTTTACTTCTAGCGTTATCTAATCCTTTATCGCCAATATTGTATCATCTACCATTTTATTTCTCACAATGTTCATGCGGTGCTTTATTAACCATATATATCTCTGCTGTTTCACGACCGAGTAAAGATGCGTCAGCACCTGTGTCAAATATGATCGACATTTCTTCGCCTTTTATCATTCCTATCCTTCTATCCATTCCTTTATAAATATTTTCTATGCCACTCTGTATGTTATTTACTACATTCTGCTTTTTATTTCTGCAATATTTCGCTATATGGCCCATGCAATGGCAATAAAAGCATTTCACCTTTGCCCTTTAGTCTTGCCTTTACTTTTTTCCATCTACACTTTTCCATCTTTCTAAGTGCTTTTTACCCTGTATTCCACTATATATCTTATTATTTTTATATCTAAACCCTATTTTCTTCTGTTTTCTTCCACAATTATTAAAGTAAGATTTTCTTACTAAATTCTGTGCGCTCCTTTGCTCTTCGTTATCAGCCTCTTCAAATATTTGTATTTGCTCAATTATAGTATTTAAATCTGCATTGCTTCTAAAAATAAGGCCTTTATTTACAAATGGTACAAATTCAGATTGCACCTTGTTTATCAATGTTTTTCCAAATACATTATTTCGATCTGCCGCATTCTTCAATCTTAATAAAAAATCACTTTAGAGCTCTTCTCCATTTTTCTTATATTTTCAATACTCTTATTATGCCAATTTTGCCCCAATTTTTCTTTCATTGTATTCCAGTGTGCGGGTAGTTCACTATATGACTTGCTCTCTATCAAACAGCATCTTAACGTAACAATGCCATATTCTGCTAATACAGAATGTTTTTTCACAGGCAGATAATGATAAAAAATTCTTGAGCCCTGTGATCGTAATAGACACTACTCTACTCTGCCTTGTGGATGTATTTCTTTGTAGCCTTGCATGTTAATTTCTTTTTACATCTACGATAACGTCAAAATTTGTTAAATTTTGCATTTTAAGTTTTTTTTTTGACTAATATTCCGCGGTAATGAGCGATTGTCTAGATAAAGAAATCTAAGGTTATTTTGCCTCGTGACTGTCGGGATGTTGACCAGTAAACTAAAGACTCTTTTAAAAGACCATCGTAATAAACTTTATTACTTATATAGTTTTTCTCCGGTCTTCTCGGACCAATCAACCTTTTCGTTCTTTATCAACGACCCCTTAAATGTCCTTCTTTTTATAACACTCCTTTTGCGCAGAGACCAACCATTTTAAGATTTTAGAGTACAACTGTTACGACTATTTTATATTTTTCGTGGCAAGGGGCTAAAAAAAAGATAATATTATGCAATATATAAAAATATTTAACCTAGGAAAAGGAGTATTAACGTCTTTTTTACGTATTCTTACGGATTCTGATGTTAAATCTTGGGATGGAGACGGTCAGCTAATTTTTTTACAAAAGTTTCAATAGTTTTTCATTCATTCTTATTTCTGTGGAATGTATTATAGACCGATTCTGACCATAAATGAAGTTAAAGCAAAAACTAACACAATACATGGTGTTGGCTTATATTAATCTCTTAAAATAGGGGTTTCGAAAAAAAAGGCCGCGTGCCATTATGGTCATACAATATATGGCCATTATGGTGGAAACCTCGTTCCATAATAAACATAATTAAGCTTCCTCTCCCTTTAATTTAAATGACAATCCTAAATAGAAGAAAGTGCAAGTTATTTTTTAATTTTGACGAGAAACATCAATGCAAACACAAACTATGTATAATAATAGATGCATAATTAAAAAGGAACCAAAAAACCTTATTTTATCTCATACCGAAATGGAACGCGATAATTGCCATGTATGCTAGATTAAGCCAAAAAAAAAAAAAAGGTAAAAATATTTTTTGTATTATCAAGTAGTTTACTATGTTGTATTTTGGATTTATCTTTATGCTAGAAATCATATTTGACATTTAAGCCTCTGTGAGGATGATGAAAATCAACTCAAAATATTAATGGTCTGTTTAATGCCTTAAGCTTCTATGTAGATAAAAGAAAAATACAATCCATTAGTAAGATATGTATCGTCCTAATACATTAGATAGAAAATTGCACAATATGCCTGTTGGATCAGTATGGGCATTCAATAATCTTTTTAGTAAAAGGCATTGTAAAGATACTTCTTTATATAAAAGTGGATTGTTTATATAGCTGATAATTTATCAGCTATATTACTTGCTTCATATATCACGTGTATTTTTTAGCTGTCACGTTTGACAGCCGTGATTATCTTCTTTTCTATCCCTATCCCGTGGAAACGAGATTCCACGTCCTCACAAGCATTTTCCAGCTTGTGGTTTGGTCAGAGGCTGTTTGCTATTCACTTTCTCGCTGCTTAGACGTTAAGGTGATAAAACAGGTAAACACACTGTTTTATCACCAACAATGCCCCTAATATAAAACTCGACTGTAAGTCTTTTTCCAAAAATAGACATAAAAAGTACCATACCATATATAGTCATAATAGCCATTGTCGGTTTTTTATAAAAAACCGGTCGCAGTCCATACCTCTCTTTTAACCCCAGCTCAAACTATATTTCTTTGATTTTTACAACCATTTGAATTTTTTTTCAAAAAAATCTAAACAAATTTCTACCAATTGGTATAAATTTACTAGTTATATTTTTAAATAATTTATAAATAAAAATTATTTTGTAGACACAACCCTAACATTTATATTATTTTTATATCCAGTTAATTTTTACAGAACTATAAATCAATATATGACACGAAAACCTGTATTCCGATACATATGCCAGCCTGTCAAATCTTACCAAGCAAAAAAATACGTGTTTTTGCAAAATTATATTACTAAAAGCATATATATTTTGCTTATAGAAAAAATAATTTTTCGCGAATTTACATGCGTTTTTTATAGGAAAAGTACTTCATGAATTAAAGAAGATAATACACAAGTAACTTGAATATATTTTTGTAATGGCAAAAGACTAACAATAAAAACGTGATGCGGTAACACACCTAAAAAAAAACCAATGTCTTGATTTTTTGGTCGTTTTTTACGATATTGCATATGGTCAGATTTGTTTTGTCATAGTTACTTTTGTAGGTAAATCAGGTTATATTTGCTTATGTTGTCGTTTTTTCTTGATTGTTACGATTTTTCATTGGTAGCGCAAGAACCTGCTCTTTGAAGACTGTTAACACAAATCCCTAGTTGATGGATAATAAAAAACGCAAAATATTATTTTTCAGACTATTTTATTGCAATTATACTACCTTAGTAATCAAACCAAATACTATATTTATAAAAATAAAAGATAGGGATTCTTTATAAATTAGAGGTAACTCTACTACAAACACACGCGCCGTTAGAATATAAGATATACTTTTTTAATTCTTTTTAACTACAAAAAATAAATTGCGATATACAGTTTACGATGACCTTTATTGTACAATAATAACAATCCAACAAAGCCTCATATATCGAAAAACAAAGCAAACTACCAAAAAACCAGAAAACACTAAAAACTAGAAAGTTAAAAACCATATTAACAGTTTGCAGCTTTTTATAATCAGTTTCCGATACCCATAAATCATACTTATATAAAAATCGCACAAGAGCAATACTAGGTCTCAAAAAGTTTAACCGGTTATAATCTGCATGTATATGTAGGTATATACTTACAGCTACCGTTCGCGGTTCAGTAGATAATTTTGTTCATCAATTGCATTTGTATACTGTTTTAAATTACCAAACCTCTTTAATGTCATTTTTTCCTTATATAAATTTTTGAAACAAAGAATCTGCGTGCACAGTAGGGTTTCCAGTTTCGAGAATTCAAAAGGGTCGAGAAATCATATAGAAAAAAATATGTGTCGATCGTCTTCTCGAAAATCTCGGATTTTTGAGATTCCCGAAATCTTAGGAATTCTCGCGAATCGAGACTGAAATTAAAGCCCTAATATAAATCCGAAACCGTTTAGATTTTGTTCTTTGAAATACAAATATATTGGTACAGGTATCAAAAATACGACAAATGAGGTATTAATTGGTAAAAAAGTACAAAAACCCCCATACTGAAAAACTGTATACTAATATCAACTATAAATCGGTTTTAAACTATTTTTTATACATAATTGAGGCAAATCACAATAGAAAGACGATACGGTCTACTAGTGTTGTTTTTTTGATGTGCTTTGACATTTTGTTATAAAAAAAACCTTTTATTCATAACATTTGTACATTTAATTTATCCATGTAAAGATTTTTCACGATTTATAGGCGCCTTAATAATCTGGTTTCGTGGTTGATCAACAACAATATAAAGCATGTTTTTAGAGCTTGTTGTTTACAATAAAATCATAGGTGCAATTGTTTGGTAAAAAATAGCTTACAAATGTATATTTAATAAAATTTTAGTAATTTAACCAAAAAAATTTCAATGTAACACATAGAACAATTATACGATGTTAATAATAAGTGGAATACAATTCTAGTATACAAATATTCTATTACTACAAAAAAAAATTTACAATGTCTTTTCCTAAATACGACATTTACAAAAAAAATTTAGTTTTTTATATTTGCTTTTCATCAAATTTGTACAGTCAAGGCTCTCAAGATATCTCGAAAATATCGAGTGTATTTATAACGTAAAAATACCCTCGAGTCTTAAGATTCGAGATCTCGAGACTGGAAACCCTAGTGCACAGGTAGATGTAAATGGTTTTTAACTAAATAAACACGTTCAAAGTTAAAATGCGTGCAGCAAAAGCTTTTTATACACAAACCTAATATATACTATCTTCCAAATCATTAATATGTAAATTTTTTGTTTTACTGTTGTTTATAAATAGTTTAATGTCTTTTTTGTGTAAAAAGTGACGATAATCGTGTTATCTCAACAAAATATACAATATCTTGTTTATTTTGGTTTATTTTAAGCTCCCCTTGGTATGCAAGCCCATTGGCCAGCGCCTCAAGCTCCCATACATGATTGGCCTCAGATTTTAGCCTATACAAGTACAAAATACTTGCTGCGCCAGATTACTAGTCACTTTTTGTACTTATTTCGGTTACATGTAAGGGGTAAAATAGAAAAGAAACTTTAGGCGGAGGATGTATCTTGTAATTTTAAGTTTAAACATGTGCCTATTTTAGCTTTCTTTGCACTTTTTACAATGCTTCTTTTAACCATACCTTCCGATACTACGTTGTGCGCATTTTACGCACGTATACTATATAATTTGTCGTTTTTTGTAGTTTTCAATTTGCATGTATATATTTACAGCGCAAAATGCAGGTTTAGTTTTTTTTGTTTGTATCTGTAACATTCTCCCGTTTTTTACATTAATGGCATGTATCTTAAAAACAAAAAGATTGTACGCTTCGCTAAAGCACAGAAATATGCTTTGTTTAGTATAATACTTATTTTTGAAGCGTTTTTTGTTTTTGAACCAAGAAGTTGTTATAATAGATAACTCTTTTTTTCTTTACGTATTTTTTATACACTAAGGGGTCTGATTCCCCTTGTTCTTTTCTTGACTCATGTAGCGATCTAGGCCAAAAAAACACCATTGTTTTTAGATTAAATGAAATTTTAAGAAAACAAAAAAATATAACATCAATTGCACAAAAGACACTAGTAAAAGGTTTACTCCTGGCCCAAAGGACAACAAAAGGCATACATGTAAAATTTTAATATACCAGTACATGTAGGTGGCGTTCTTTTTTGCAACCAAAGAGCTGTTCCTGTAAAAAAAAAGCAAGAAAAGGCAAGTTAAAAAAAAACATGGATGTCTAATATTACTACACAGCAAGATTTTAGTATAAGGTGAAATAGCTGCGTAAACTGTAAATTATATTATGAAGACAATAGATAAAAGAATTATATGTCAAAAATACCTATATGATACAACCGTTGAACCAGCAATGTGCAAGATGTAAGTAAGATAGCGTAAGAGTCAAAAAAGCGAAAAATAGCAGTTGGTAATAAGCTTAAAACAAATGCAATAAACAAACACAGACAAGCCATGTACTGAACGCAGTAAATAGACCAAAGAAACAGAAGCTACAACATTCTAGTGACAGACAAATAAAAGCATATTTAATGACCGATTTGCAAAAGTAAAGACGTACGCCTATGTTATTGCTTTTTAAATATAAAGTCACGAAATAGTCGAGAATCTGTATATGGGTATATTATGTAGTACAAAATCTATTGTACTCTTGGCAACATGTGTTTAATGATATTAAAGACGATACGGACATGAGCATCTCCAAGTAAATGGTGGACCTTTATATGTATCGCATTTGTACAGACAGTAGGCACATACATTATAGCCCCAGGAACAATAAAAGCATACACATATTTACGTTTAATAACTGCATATTACTTGATAATACTTTTCAGGAGAATTCTACTAGCTAGAAAGGGAAATTTGAAACATACTGTGTCAGTTCAGAAAGCTAAACGATCAACAAGAAACCTTGTTCGAAAAATTGATACATGACATAGTATATGTAACTGGTGAAAAAACAAATGAGCTAATAAAAATAAGACCAAAACACCGAAAAAAGTATCAAATACTATTTAAGCAAGGTAAAAAAAAATATTTACTTAAAAGTACAAAACATTGCAAATATTAAAAACATTATATCAAAGTCAAAAAAAAAAGATGTTGCAAAAAAAAATATAGAAATTACTTTAAATTTTTCAAACATAATTATTCTCTTTTTTTATCTAAACTCAATATTCATTTTTTAAAAAACACCAGCGGCAAATAACAATTAATAGTAAATTACCTGTCCCAGTTATTTTTTTATGTCCTGTCTGTTACAATTTGGCTTATAAGATTGCACAAGTGCATCTGATTAATCTTTTCTGCATTGTAAGTCTTGGGGTAAAGATCTTATTTAGTTTAAAAGAAACGATCCGTAATGTATTTTTGACATTTGGAGTTGCACTATATGCATAATCTTTTTATATGTAAAACCCGCTGCCGGTTAATTACAATATCTCCATCATTAAAACTTAATGCTGCTACACAAAACATTTTGGTTTTCACCACAGGTTTCTCCATAAATATATCTTTTAAGATGTCTTGCATTGCATACATCTAAAAAATGTATGCTGTGCCATTTATCCTTATCTTTATACGTGTTGTATTTTTTACAGCTCTTATTGATACTTTTGTTCCATATTTAAAAATTGTTACCGACTTGTTAACAAAAAGAAAAAATCATTCTGCGCATGTTGCGTATTTTTTATGACCTGACAATGTCATAGATGTAAATCTTCTATGAGTCAAGTTTATCCATTAGTAAAATTATTATTTACCTACATTTACAAGTGCTGCAACCAAATCTATCAGCTAAGTTTCTGTGGGTTATTTTTTCTGGCGTAAAATATAGGTAAGCGCATATTTTTGTGCAGCACTGTTCGAGGGATACATTTCGTCCAAGCATAATTCAATACAAAAAAAAGTAAGGTTTTTTTATAGATAAGCGAAAGGATTTGTAAAATTATTTTTTCTTCATCTTTATAATATAACTAAAAATCCATTTTTGACTTCAAATATACTCATCTAGTGAAATCACCGGCGCTTGCATTACTACTTCGTGATGTCTATCAATATAAAACTTATCAAGTGATATAAACAACAATACATTTATTTTAAGGATGAGGTAAATTTTTTATACATTGCCTTGTGTTTTTAAACTCCTACGGTGTTTAATTGTTTATATTCCATTGATTGTTAACAAAGAACTACAGTGAGTTTTGCATATACGCTCTAAATATGATTTTTTGCACATTTTTATACATGTTTTTTTAATCGTTAACAATAAAAGTGCACTTAAACATTTTATAGGAACGAACAGTGTTGGTTTCAGTTCTTTTACTTGTAGGTATTTTTATCAAAATTAAAAATGCATTATATGCAACGATCATGGTTCTGCAATGTGCGTTGTTTACATCTTAGTATTTTATTTGCAAATCGTAAATATATTATCCGAAAAGTTACACGGGATTTTTTTGCGTTTTTGTAAACCATTGCCGTCTTTTAATACATATTACGTATGGAATTTACGTTTTAAGCTTTGTGTTTGTAGTAAGATGTCAATCACAAAGAAAAAGCTGCAAAAAGATCTGTCAAACACTTTTTTTATTGTAAATTCTACAAATTTTGCATTGTGCATATCTAACAATTTAAATGCGTATTTGTGCTGCGATAATGCGTTTATTTTGTCGAAAATTTTTGTCAATTTGTTGTCGAGCGTAGTACATGGACTATAAATATATGTAATAGCATTATTAGGCTTTTCCTTTTGCTCTTTGCTTTTTTTCTTATAAAATGATATGTATTTTTTTTAAATAATCTTTAAATACACTTGGGATATATACCTGCATTTTTTATAACTAATCGCGTTTTTGTTGCGTTTTTGAGCTTTAGAGTTTACCCTAGTCTATAAAATAGGATTTGAATACATTTACAAAACTCTTGCACTAACATTTGGCTTCAACTTGTAACTTATTTCATTATTAGAGGACTTAAGGCGTAAAATGGCTAACAAAAGGTTGAAGTGCTGAAAAAAACCCAGCCCTTTTGTATTTAATCTATTTTTCACATAAAAAAAACCTAAAAAGTTTTTACATTTTTTACAGGTAAAGTGTATTAAAAATGTAGAAAGACACCCCCTTGAACATTGCAAAAAATTAAATGATTAAAATCTCAAAACTAGCCATTTTCTCTATTTATGTTTTTTTATGTACAAAATTTTTTGATGAGCCTTAATTTTACTTTAAATAAGCATAATAATATTATTTTATATAATAGACTCGTAAAGAAAGCTGCAATTCTTTTATAATAAACTAGAAAAAGCTGACATGAACAAACTTTATGCACAAGGAAAAAAACGGCGTGGTTGAGGAAGCATGGAACCGGACCCGTCGGATGAGTGGCCCATATAAAATTTGGAAAGGATTAGTTTTGTGTATAAAAAAACAAAAAAAAGTAAACCATTTTATATGCGAATACAAAAAAAGAAAGCTTTGTAAGAAAAAAAAAATCAATTCACAAGCATCAATTTCATCTTAATTTTTTTAGCAATTTTTGCAAAATTCCGCTAAATATTTTAAACTAATTTGCAGTGTTGCCATAAATATTTTTTCCAAAACACTAATTTGTTTTTGTAAAATCACAAGAAAAAGCAACATAATTGTCAAATAAATCTATTAAATTTACAACAAATAATGCAAATTTATTAAAATAAATTCTCAAAAGCAATTTGACGTAATTTGAGATGTTTGTAGTGGAACCTTCCTTACAAATGCTTTTTTATCGTGTTAAAATTAAAAAAGATAAATACATGCCTGCCAATATTTAATCTGTATGAAAACTTTATCAATAAATAAATATTTACAATTCTAAGAATTTTCTATTTGATTATCGTCTGGATTTTACTTAGATTTAGTTTTGTGGTTTAATTTTAAAATTTTGAATTTATTTTTGCATAAGAATCGACGTCAATTTTTTTTTGGCACTCACATAGAAATATACAACAGAATGGCCTAGAAAATACACTTTGTCTATATTCTTTTGAAATATTTCTGAAAACCGTCATTTTTTTCTTATTTTTGATATGGTGGAAGTCCAGTAAACCGTACTTTTTGTAGCATTAAAAATAATCTTACTCTTAAGATGCGTTAAAATGCAAAAAATTTTAGTAAGAAGAACGATGCTTTCATTTTATATATTTAACATTATATTAATTATAAGTTATCACAATGGCGTTATCTACGCCCATGCTCATTTTGTTTCGGACCCTGTTAGAAATTATTTTAATGGTTTTTCTTCGTATAGGGAAGTATATGTTTGTTTTTTTAAAAT
>JAQFYM010002621.1:0-22576 GCA_034694785.1 Agrenia bidenticulata
AGTTGCGTCTATAATAAAGCGGGTTTAATGTTGAGCTGAAATTTTTTTGACAAAAAAATAATATTAAAAAATCTTAAACTACAAATTTACAAAAAAAAATAATTTTTGGCATTTTAAATCGTGATTTAGAGCAAATTTTAATAAAAAAACACTGACTAGCCGTGTACAAAACAAAAATCCTGACTACGCCACTGCGTATCTTACATTTGACAATAAAAGTGCTCTAAAAAA
Source organism: Agrenia bidenticulata (assembly GCA_034694785.1). NCBI lineage: Eukaryota > Metazoa > Arthropoda > Collembola > Entomobryomorpha > Isotomidae > Agrenia > Agrenia bidenticulata. The sequence continues at coordinate 232 of JAQFYM010002621.1, forward strand.
TCTTTTTTTGTCTCTATTAAATTAAACCATAGACACTTAGGGCATATAAATATGCTGACATATAGAAAATTTTTTGCCTATAGCGGCCATATATGGCAGCGGCTAGTGTCTTTAATGCTAGACAACTTGCCCTGGGGCTAGTATCCTAAGCTCGTCTACAGGAATCAAAGACAACTCGCCCCTGACGAGTTTATATGTTGCAGTAAGAGAATATTATTATCTTTATTCTTAAAATGTGTTAAGAAGTAATTCTAAAAATAAAAAGAAGATAGAAACCTCAGTTTTAAGTTTACAAAAAAGTTCGTGCCATAAATATCATATAAAAAGTCGATTCTTTTTTTTTTTAAACGAACCGTAACCTAACCTTACCCTAGCCATATACAACAAGATTGTAATAATATTCAATATACTTTGTTCGTATTGTCTTAGGAATGGGAACCCATACCCACTGTACCCATTATCTATCGATAACCAGTGAGTACTGGGTAGAGTAGAGTCTTAAAGTATGCAAAATACCCAGAATACCCAATCTTTTAATTTCTACCTATTTTTTATAATTTTTAAAGCTTTTTTTTCTTTTATATATAATGTAATTAAAATTTTATATAAATATATATAAAAATAAAAAAATTATTTTTATAATTTTATAAATTTTTTTAATTTCATGATACCAAAAATTTATTATTTTATATTTTAATATATGAAATATCTTGGAAAAAACAAATTTCAAATTTTTTCATGTGCATAAAAAAATATGAAATTGTACGCACACTTAAGATATTTGCAGACACGTAATTCGATATTTTAATACCAATGTATAACACTAATAATGTTAATAGTTATATTAACATTTTTTATTAATTTAAAAAAACATTAGGCATTTTTCGATAAAGGAATAATATGATGTTTTTAGTGTCAAATTCATATATATAATATGTCAAAGGCCTTTCTATTTACTAGAAATAATTAAAAAACAATAAACATGGCTCATAACCATTGGGCGTATTTTTTTATTAATTACAAAACACAAAACTATTATATAGTAAAATAAATAACCGTAAAATAGACAATTAAAAGTTTTCAACCCTTTTTTAAAAAGAGCCTACATACTAAAGTTCCTTGTTTGTTGTAAAAAGTGTGCTCTTTGTACGTGAAATAGAAAAATACGGTTTTTGTTTTAAAAACATTTTGATGGACTTGTTTCATAAAACAAGTTGTAATATAATGGCAATTTTATTTAACGTTCTATCGAAAAAATCACCCAATAAAACATTTTTGTTTAGTATAAGACGCTAAATTATGCCAGATTATTTTAAATCTCGAAAAAAAATTTTAAAATTTCGATAAATATTTGTTCTCTTGAAAAAAAGTAAGTTTCGCAATTCGTCTATATAGCATGTGTGTGAACATACTTACCCATATTAAATAAAAAATAATACTTTTTATTTACATAAAAACAGGCCCCATAACTCAGAAAATCATATACTTGGGTCATTATTTTTTTTTTTTTGTACAATTAAAATTTTAATGGGTACGTATGGGTACCCATGGGTGGGTGGAGTATACCATGTCTGGGTAATGGGATGAGTAGAGTCGTCAGTATTTTTGTACTCTACCCATGGGTGCCCATCCCTAGTTATAAGTTTGAGCAATGCCAAATGAAATTTCCCTAGGATTCGATTGAAAAATAATATGAATCTTTATTTATATTTCATATATTTATCTAATGCAACCAAATTCAGTCTAGAATTAAATACTGGGTGTACTGAAACATGTTTGGGTGTACGGAACTATAGGAATGCCAAAATTTATATCTAAAATCTATTTTGTGTAACTTAATTCTCTATATTGTAATACATTAGGTCATCATGGCTAATCCGATTCCATGAAAAATGGTTGTATTAATTTTTCAGTACATACTATGTTAATCCGATTGATACCGGTTAGATCCGGTTGATCCGGGAAAGTTACGGGTGATATGAGGACCCTAGTTATAATGAACCCCTGCAATATAATTGCTAAATTTAGCATTTAAATAGTCAAAATCTACACATATATATATTTCTATGATATATGCGCAATATATGTATTTTTTTGACCTGAATATATAATATAATCCGATAATTTGTCAATAAAAATATATAACAATATATTGTTATTGTGACAATATATTTATTGTTGGCTTCATCAAAACAATATGATTAACAATAGATAAATTGCATACACTTTTTTCAAGTCATTCTTTTTGCAAAAACACTGACTATCCCCTGCCTCAAAATTGTTGGGTCAGTCTCATTCTCTATCTTATTCTATGTTTGTTTAAAGACATCGTTATTTATGAAATCCATGTAAATAATTCTAGCAAATATTTAACGAGTTTTAACACATTTGCTGCAGCTACAACTTTCAGAATTCCATACTATTTAAGGTAGAGGTCTGCATCAGACCGGACCGGAAAATTCGTGTGAAATTAAAAAAACCGGACAGGACCGAAACAAAAACCGGACCGAAAGACCGGACCGTAATAAGATGCGATAAAAATAATAAATAAAAAATCTGCCACTATACCCCAAAAATCCGTGTTGAACCGGACCGGACCGCGGTCCGGTCCGGTCCGGTTTTTTCTGGTCCAGTGCAGATCTCTAATTTAAGGATCGAAGTTTTCAATTTTAACTTCATTAAACTATATGTTATAGTAAAATTATAGTAAGCGTATAGTGTTTTTTTGATACATTAGGCTTGTCCGAGAAATTTTAATATATTAACTTTTAAACGAATAAAATGAATAATAAAAAAGTTAAAAACAATATAAAACTGAACTTTTATTTATAGCAAGCGTTTTTTAGTATTTATTTATGGTTCAGATATCCATTGCTTAGCGTTGTAAAATTTCTTTAATCAAGAATTTAATATGTTAAATTACTGAATATTCAAAAAAAGTACTCCAAACTATTAAAATCGAATTCTCAGCTCACAAAAATAATCTTTAACTGTATATGCATATTATTTAAGGGTTCATTTGTTTCAACAATTTTTATTGTTCATTTTTTCTGAAAAAAAAGTTGCTGTATAGACATCATCGGACGCGCCTATTGTTAGTGTATTTAGAAACAAAAAATATTGCCTGATATAGAATTGATTTTTTTATATTGTTTTATTTACCACAAAAGATTGTTTTTTTTATGAACCATCAAACTCTATAGTTATTTAAAAGAAAGCATTTACTGTTTTTATTTTAAATTTATTAGAATACAACATAATTAATTGTATATTTAATTAATATAAATGGTATTTTTTCTTAATGTTATCATTTAATAGACCACAATATGTTTTTTACCCCCTAAACACGCAAGTGCATGTGTGTTTGCTATTAGAAAACCAGTTTTACCTTTTTTATATTATACTTTTTATTTTTACTCTTGATTTTTGCATTTTTGTGGATTATTATCCACACTTAATCTTTACGTCGAGATTCTACTCGTAATTACAATTGGAAGTTAAATTGCATTACAGTGAAAATATAGTTTACCGTTTATACAATTCAGTTTAAATTTTTCTAAAATTGGTTTGTAATACATCAATTTTCAATTAAATATACATTTTAAGAGAAGGAATCATATAAATAAAAAATATAATTTTACTATATACTATACGGTACAGTGCATAGTGAACTTAAATTATGAGGTATTCTGAAAAACCCTAGTTCTATTCAAAGATAAATAAACTTTTTACTAAGAAGCATCTATTTTATATCATTGTGTTTAATTTATATATTAGAGGTCTGCATCAAACAGGACCGGACTGGAAACAAGAACCGGACCGTAATAAGATGCATTAAAAGTAATAAATGAAAAATCTGCCACTATACCCCAAAAATCCGTGTCGAACCCAGGGGCGGATTTACATTTATGGGGGCCCGGGGGCACTTTTTTTTTCTGGGGCCCCCTTTTTATTTTTAAAGTTTTTATTAGTAGTAGTCTGTGATAAAACCTATTTTTTGGTTTTTTTTGTAGCTGCGTATTTCATTTTTTGTAAGAGCATTATTAAATCGTCATAAAATAATTAGTTAGTTTTTGGTGTATATTCATTATATTTTATAAACGTAAAAACTAAAAATTTTTAAAGGTATAAATAGAATGCGTATAATATAAACGCATTGCACATTAATTACATTTGAACAACAATTATTTACGAAAAAAATTAATTGTAAATACTACTTATAGAATTTGGTAAATTAATGCATTATGTTTAATATGTGTTTTAAGAAAACATATATCTTAAAACGCCTATTGCTAGATTTTATTCAGCGCCTTATGAAATTTTTACTTAAATGTAAGAAAAAGATGATTTTAAACAAGTTTTAAATAAATTCAGCAAACTAACTTTTAATAGACTTTAAAAAAAAATGCAAAACATAACTTTGTTTTAAAAACAAAAAAAGAACACATGCATTAAGCTATTTTCTTTTGTCACGTTCAGGAACATTAAAATACAAAACAAGCTTTGATTGACTTGCAATAAGCAGTTGTTTTTAAGATATTTTCAGGATCGTTTGATAAACTAACGACTATCATAAAAACAATACAAAAGACCTATGTACGCAATGTTTTATTATTATATGCTACCTACAGCAAATCCAAAAAAATACAAAATAATGCCTGGTTATTATTTGTTTTTTAGGTTTCCAACTGTAAAGGTTAAATCATAGACAAAAGTTAAGATAAGGATTGCTTGAACTTTTTCGCAATTTTAATAGTATTTTACATGGATCTGATTTAAAGAAAACTGCAAATTTTTGTGTTTTGCAACAAAGAACAAACACAATTTCATCCATACCTTTATATTCAGAACAGCAAACAACCAATTTTTATGTTTTTTTGTGATAATATAATTCGGATGATGAAAAAATAAGTTTTTAAAGGGTAGATATGCACTAAAGCAATTAAAAAAGTGTGTATTAATTATATTTAAAATAAGTATAATTTACAAAAGTTTACTTAACGACGTACAAAAAATTGTCGCATTATGAAAAAAGTATATAAGGTGCGAATATTGCAAGTAAAAGGCATATAAAATTTTAAATAAAATGATAAACAAATTAACTGCTTGTTTATTATAGTATATTTCTTAAGCGTTTTTTTATTTACTTCTATGAACATGGTTTTTATGTTTTTTTTTACAAAAAAAAAGATCATAATAAATATTTTTTGGGGGCCCCTTTGGCCGGGGGGCCCTGGTGCCCGTGCCCCCAGTGCCCCCCCCCCTTAAATCCGCCCCTGGTCGAACCGGACCGGTCCGGTTTTTTCCGGACCAGTGCAGATCTCTAGTATATATATCAATGATTCTGAAATTAGAATACGTGGTCTTGTTTTAATATATATTTTGTATTTTTCCATTTTTTTGAAGTTTTCCTTGGGTTAACAACCCTAAAGATTATACATTATTGTCGGTGATTTATTTAACACAATATATATTTTTAATAAAGATATTTTATCATATTAAATTTAAGTAAATCTTTTAAGAATACTCCTAAACTTAATAAAATATTCACAATCAATGAATGCTTCTATTTATAGATTTGCAAATATAATTCAAAAAACTACATTGGTTTACTATTTGCCAGCACAAAACTTCGATTTTATTCCATCAAATTAGGGATAGGAAAAAAGATCGGAAGAATTTACAATTTGAATAAAATGGCTTTAATTTTTAGAAAATACGAAAAAAGGCAGTTTTTCATAAACAAGGTACAAGTCTCACCGCTGTCATTTTTTTTTTAATATATTTTTTTTCTCTTTTAGACCCATGGCAGGCATAAAACAATAGATAAGTAACAAGTTCAATGTAAACTTTATTTAGAAAACTAAAATTCTACAACTATTAGTAAAGAAAAGCTTGTCTGTGACGCCTGTTAATCGAAATTCGCCTTTTAATCCAAGAAAGGCTATCGAATATATAGAGAAATCTCAAATCTAAGACACATTAAGAAAATAATAATATTTTTAATAAACTTGTTAGCTTTGTTGAAAACTGAAAGTCAGGTTTTGAAGAAATTTTAAATAATCACATTGTAATTTTCTCATTTTATAGGTAAGTATTATGTAATGATGAGTAAAAACTAGAAGTTGAAAATTTGAATATGATGATTTTTATAAAACATAATTTATCCAAGCTGCGAAATGATTTTAATAAAATATTAGAATTAAAACTTTCTTTTTTGCTTACACATTTTTAACCATATTTGCCGTAAATAAATTGGAAAAGAAAAATAATTACCCCATCAAAAAAAAATTTAAAAAATCTGACTCAATTCAAAATTTAATTACACATTTAATTTGATATGTATTTTTCAATATCAATTGTTATTTCCACCGGTCTTTTTCCGAACTTTCCGATTTATTTGGACCCCTATTTTCCGATCTTTTAACCTCTACCTATACAAGAGTACAAAGAATTGTAACAATTTTACAAAAAGTTTTACACAGATATAATGTAAAAATGCTTTCTGATATTATAAAGCCGTGTTTTTTTTTTTAAAAAAAAAACACGTATTTATACAAAACGTTTCGATAAAATGCGTTCATATAAAACGCTCTCGAAAAAGTTATTTGTATTTTTCTGCAATAAGTGTTTCACGGAAAAAAATTAATCGAAAGGTTTCAACAATAAGAACTGTCGTCTTTTTTTGACATCATAAACGTTTTTTAATTTTTTTTATAAAAGACATTCTCTTAAATTGAACAATATTGAAATTTTATGCAATTAACACGTTTTTGAGAGTTTTAAAAGAACAATTTTGTTAAAAGATAAGCAGTTCTGTCGTTTATTTATATTTTGTGTAAACGTTGGTTAAAAAAGTTTGTAAAATAATACAAAAACGTTTTAGGGTTTTCCGGTGAAATCAAGCGGGCTTTTATCAACATGTATTAAGCATGTTTTGTTAAAAAATATTTTATTCTAATAATCCGTAAGGTGAAAAAGAAGCAACAAAAAGAAAGACAAATATTACTTGATACGATAACTTTAAGCCAAATTTACGTAGAAAATATTTAATTCAGATTTATGTACAGATTAATTTAACAAAAGAAAAAACAGCAAATAAATAATCTAGACTTATTTGACTTGAGATAAATATTCTTAAGTACACGCTATCCTTCACGTTAATCAATATGTACTTGTAAAAATAAAAATAAATTAAATTCGAATCACAAAAAAGATTTAAATTGTAAAAACTTGTGGTTAAAAACTACAACCTACAAAAACAGCTTTTCTAAAGGGAGGATTTTTTAAAAAAAGATGAATTTCTTTTTTTAAGTTCTGCATTTTATATTAAAAGCATGGATTTTAATGCAAAAATTAACAAGAAACATTTGTATAACGATAAACACAAAAATTTTTTCGTGGTCAAAAGACTTTTTAAAGGGAAAAAAATATAAATTTGTTGTAAGAAAATTTTATGCGTTAAAAAAAACTAAGATCAAAGTAACTGAACATATAAAATATGTTATCCTTATCAAATTTAAATGATGCCCTGTGTTTTTACATTAATTTTCATAAGCTTTTTTTTGCTGCGTTTAATTCTTAAGCTTAAAAGCAGAATAATTAAATTCACAAAAACTCAATAATGTTTTGGAATATACGGCAGTCTTAAAAAATGTTCTATGTACAAATTATACAAGGTCGATATTTTTTGAATAACTGTCCTAGAATGTAGCTTAGCCGCAAGTTTTAAAAAATTTTCAGTTTTTATTATTATACTATCTCCATTTGCAATACTCTTTTAGGTTTTACATAAAAGATATACCTTACATTATTCTGTTGATATGCATGGTAAAATGTTTTTATATTAAAAGTTTTAATGTCGTTCCAATCTTTTTTTTTCGACAAAATAATACAAAATTATAAAAATATCATATAAAATATGTTTATTACTTTTAAGATGTGTAGATTGCGCAATACATTATAAAAAAAATTACTTTATAATTACAATTACAATTTCTCATTTTAATTATATTAAAATAGACGTTTTGGAAAAAAAAAAACTTAAAAGATGTTCAATAAGTCAAAAAAAATGTTATGTAAACCGCATTATTTAATGTCTATTGACATCTCATAAAGTATGTATAACACATACAATTTAAATACTCTTTGCCGTTCACTTCTTTATTTAAAATTCGCTTACACAGAGAAACAGTACAATTATAATGTTGTTATTTGCATTAATTTTTTATGCGTAAAACTTCATTTTTACATTTGCAAAAAAAAAACGCACTCATATAATAACTTAAATAATACTTGATTTTTAAAAACGGTTTCTTAAAACCTAACGAATTTTCCATTTAAAAAAATAGTTTCAATACTATTAATTCATTTTAATTTTTTAAAAATAAAAAAAAACCCCTGAAAAGATTAAAAACAAAAAACCGTAGAAAAACAACAAAAAATATGTTGTATTAACCCAAAGTATAAAAAGGCTTTTTTATAACATACTTTTCTGATACCACGTAACACTTTTTTGCACTGTTTTTCTTGTATTTATTGCAACTCGAAGTCCAAAATGTTTTATAAAACACGTTAACAAATATATTGTCTTCTAAATGCATCAATTTATATTTTAAACAGATAGATATTATTTTTTTGGTCTTAATATAACGCGTTGTCTAGGGAAAGCCATTCAACATATGCAATCATTTTGTAATCGGCAATGGTGAGTAGTAACTAGCAAAAAATGCATACCAATATTGAAATTTTAAACTTACGCCCAAGTAGAAAAATATATAATCTTTTTTTTTAAATGTAAAAAAAAATGCAGAAAAAAAACGACTAAAAAAACTAGAGTTAGGCTGTTATGTTCTTTTAGAAAAATAAAGAATTGGTATGTTATAATATTTTTATTCTACTTTTTTAGTGCCAGTTAAAAAAATTCGAATTTGCAAATAATAAAACAAAATATTCGTACTCTAAAAATGTACCCAACCGGATTTCTAGTATTAGCTTAACCTTATGCAAGAAAAAAAAAAACAATACGTTATGTAAAGACATTTATCTAATCACATTATTCTAGTCTAAATATATATACATAAATATATGTATGACTGGTGCCTGTTTTCTCATATATACATAGTAAATTTGTATAATACCTCTTTTTGAGAAAAACGAGAAAAAGTTTAACATATAAATGGCATTACTTAAAAACGTTTTACGTATGTGTAACAAATCTTTAAATGATATCTTGAAAGTATTAAACGAGCATACAGGATAAATTTATAATGGAAAAACATGAAATTAGCGATTAAAAACGTTTTTATACAATACTGATTCAGCCTAGTTAATATTTAGCTTAGAAGTGTGCGTTATATTGTAGCTACTTATAAAAACAACGAAAAGGAATAGAATGTTGTTGCAAATTAGTTGCTTACAGTGGGTTTTTTGTATATTATTAAAGTTTACGCGGTAATACTTTATAAATTGTTAAAATTAACATTCGCGGTGAAAAACAAAAACTTGCGCCAAAATACATAAAAACTTTAAAGAAAAGGTAGACGTTGTTAGGGAAAAATATTCTATGTGTATATTTCTAGTTTTTCTTTTGCATATGCAAAAAACGAGCTGTAAAGTAGTGCATACCTAGTTTTTTAGCAATCTATAAGTAAAATGTTAGAGTTATGTTTGATGTGGGCAGACAACACTTATTGTTACGCATAAAATAAATATGGCCGAGGCAAGAAAGTAGAGGGAACGAAATTTTGCTTTTGGGCTCCGAAAAAATTGGCCCATGCAAAAGGTGAGTAATTAAAAGTTTCTGGTTTTTGTTTTGTTTTGTTTTATACTTATAGTTTTTTTTTTGAAAAAAAGTTGCAGTTTACGAATACTTATAAAATTATCCACATAAGAAATCGTATAATTAAACTGTAGTAACAGCAAAAAACCATACTATGGGTTAAAAAACCTATTATTATGATAATCTAATATTTATGAGCATTGCAAAAAAATATATAAGCTTTCTAGTGAAAAGAACTAGCAAACGATGACAAAAAAAAATATAAGTCAACAAGGAATACCATATATAGTTACTATGAAATAAGATCTAAAGGAACATTCCATTATGTGCAAATGTAAAATGTACAAAAGGTATATCATAAGAAAATTTTTAATTCTTTAAACGGTATTCACTGTAACATTTTTTACTATAAAACCCAACACAAAAGGTTTGTTAAAATTTGAAGAATGTTTTTATATTAAGTTATATTTGCACATAGAAAAATTGTACTTAAACTGTTTCCGATACATTTGGTTATTAATCTTATATAAAAAACGCATAATACACGAATGCATTGTCTTTTTAAATTTTACAAGTGTAGTAATATCAGTCTAAATACCGATAGTACAATGCACGAGTTGTTTTTGCAAAATTTTTGTTTGCAAAAAAACACATAAGGCTTTTACGCTGTCTAAGAATATATATTTTGACTATTCTATCCAATATAAGGATATATATAAATAAAAATCTACAGTAAAAGATTTTTATTTTCTGGATTCTAGAAGAGCAAAAAAAGCAAATGGACAGTTTTAAGTTTTTATAACAATATTGTATCGATAAAATTTTTTACAATAAAAATTAGTTTAAAACAAAATACATTAAAAACGAAAAACTTGGAAACAGCATTAGCCAGGCTTTTATATAGACGACAACAAATACAAGATAGTCTGCACTTGATTTTATTTATACTTCGTATTTGCCTTAATTTCTTTTAAAAAGATAAAAAATATACGCATTGTTAATTCAGTGAAAAAAAAAATTGCACAAACTATTGAAACAAAAAACTGACGAAATAAATGAAATCAAGACGGTTTGTGCTTTCTTTTTGTATATATTGCAATATTAAGTTTAAAAAGATATAAATAAACGAAGCTATGTTCAGCTTTTGCTATTTTTTCAGTATGAATTTTTAAAACAGTTTTTTTTTACAAAAAAGTTTTTTGTTTGCACTTATATTTCTTTTTCTATTATTATTAAACGTAATTATTCTTTCTGTGTAATTTTTTGCTTCTTAAAAGTATAAAAAATGTATAATTTCGTAAAATTTAAACATAATCCTGTAAATGGCGAAGTTTCTTTTCTTCAGTCTTTGTTACAAAGATTCTTGTTATCATACTTCATTTTTTGTTATGATGAAGTGTTCGCAGTACACTAAATTATTCTTTCATCTATCATAGCATTTTTTTACGTTTAAAATCTTAAAAAAATTGTTTTCTAGATGTCACTTGCAAAATTTCGTGTAAAAAACACACAGTTATTAAACAATTCGTTTTTAATCAATATACTTGAGTTCATTATTTTTCCAGATAACTTTTTTTCTGTGGTTTTCAATGCAAGACCTGCTTTTACAATGTATAAAATTTACGAAGAAATTACGAGTTTTGTTTATTTTTTTATTTTATTTCCTTCTGCATTTTTTCGGGTTTAAAACAATTACTACATCAGTTTATAAAAACAAGTTTCTCTTGGTAACAACATATAATATAAAAAACTTATGGGGACTATTCTTCTTGCACTAACTTATTATACTTGTATACTAGCTTTGTTGTACCAAACAGAAAATATAAGCCAAGCCCGAAAAAAAACAGTATTTAGTGACACAAATCAGATGTTTACACGACAAACTGATGTCTCTTGCAGTATATAACACTCAAAGTTTTTTTTGTATACAACGTGTTGTAAACAGCACTTGCGTTTTGTGTTTACCGCAACACTAAACTTTAAAAAAGTTTGTTTTTTAATTCAAGGATTATAACAAAAAAAAAATGTTTATTTAAATTTTATACTTTTTTTTATATTAAAATTTCGTTAGTAAAAGAAAAATTGTTGTATTATTACCTCTATTTTTATTTTTGTTAGTTAGTATTTTGACAACTCTGTTATTGGTGTATTTGCAATAAATTTAAGAGGTCGTTGTTGTTTTGATGTAATTTATGTCCTATTTTTTCGACATGGAACTTTGTCTGTACTGTAAATATTCTATGTTTGGTTGTAACTAAGGCAAGTCATAATTGCAGCAAAAAAAAGCAAAAATTGACATTTATTTTTCAAAAAAAAGCAAAAATGCGATTTTTTTTTTTTTTTGTGAACAATTTGATAGGTAAAAATACATCAGACAGAACAAAAAAGCAGAATTCTGTGTCAATACATGCAACATACTTTTTTTTTATCATATTAAGTATTCGTTGTATATTTACGCTGGGTTTTTATATTATACATGTATATAAAAAATGCAATAAAAAGTAAAAAACTGTTGTCTATGACAATTTCTGTGCATTTCTGCAAAAAAATGCGGTAACGTGGCCTATTTATAACCTATTGTCACAAACCGCCTATATAGTAAACTGGATGCCTAGAAATCTAAGCATTAGCTTGAAATGTGGCGCATGTGTGTTTTTTGTGTCGCATTTTTTGTAGACATGGCAAAAAAACAAAAAAATAATATTCTAACAACATCAATTTTCATAATAATATGCTTTTGACTGTATTTTTTATTTAAAACAATTTTTTTTTAATGATTACTTCCGAATTATTAACTGTATATATAAAAATTATGATCTTTACACGTTTTTTGCGAAACCATAAAGCAAAAAGTATATTTTGTACAAAAAAAAAACTTAAAAAAATCAGCTGTGTAAAAACATACTTCGGACAAACGCGTATTAAAGGTAAATATGGAATAAATCTTCACCTTAATAAAACCTTGTAAGCCAAAATTTAAGAAGCAAAAAAGTCTTTTTTGTGCAGTTTTTTTTTACAATTAAAACCTAAATTTAAAAATGTAAAATGCAGCTTTGTATCAACAAAACAGTATGCATATGTTTAAAATATATAATGCGGTTTTACAAGTAATTTTCTAAACCAAAAAACAGAAAATTCCTTGCAAAAAGTCCTAGCTACGCCACTGCCTATGGCTGCTTTTTTCTGTCCTAGGCCCCAAAACTTATTGCACCGATCCTGACAAAATGCAAAACAAAAAAGAATTCTTTTATAGTAAAGTAGACCCTTATTCTTCAACACGATAAATCTGCTTGCAACCCCTTTTTTCTAAACAATAAACAGCCATATATTCCTAAAGCACAGTTCGTTGGCATTTTTTGACATTTTATGCTTACTAAATCCACTTCGTAATGTTATTAGTGTTTTCAACTTGTAGAAAAACATTTTTTCTGCACTCCAGTTAAATACCCAGGAATTTTTAGGCCAGGATGAAGTCAGTGTTAATTAAAAAAGTTGGGCTTAAGAACCTTGTTTCATGCAGTTTTAGAGTTTTAAATACATTTTTAGAACAATTATATTATAAATTTTTTTTTTGGATAATTAAATAAAAAATAACCTCTGCATCTCCCTTAAATTACGGCGTACAAAAATTTCTAAAGAGGGCGGACGCCTCTCTTTTACAAAGACTAGTTTTTCCTGTTAGGCACGCTACTGATGCACTATATACGATAAATTCTTAAAATTCTTGTAAAATAAAAGCATATTCAGGAACGCAACTTTAAATATGTACGTACAAGCCATTTTTTTTTAAAACTGAAAATAGGTTGCTGAAGATAGGAAATAAAATGTATATATTCTTAGTGTAAAACTTTTAAAGTTATGAGCATGTAAAAAAAGTCATTTTTTTTGTAAACATGTTATTAATCTAATAAAGCTGTTAAAAACCCCGAAATAAAAAATTGTAAACTCGTTTGCGTGTAAATGCATATTTATTATCTAAACATTTTATATTACGTTCAGTCCATGCGACAAATTTCTTTTGTTTTTTTATTCCAAGTGCCTATGTTACAATACCATTTACCGTAACATTTTGGCAAGTTTACAACTCGTAGTAAGCATTTTTTGCTTTTTGCGCATTTTTTATATTATATGTAACATAAATATAAATCCGCGTATATAAAAGACTAATTCCTGCATGTATTTTCTAAGCTATCTTAGTGCAAAAAAAAAGGTTTTTTTGTGCAATTAGTCTATGCAGTGATAGACCCTGATCAGCTGTATATATGTTCTTTTTTTTTTTTTTTTGTAACAAGAATAACATTTTTTTACTTTTTTTTTACACTTAAAACAGTTTTTACTACATTTTAAAATTTTTTTGTAATGTAAACAAAGAACTATACATTTTTTGTTTATATAATTTAAGGGTAAACAAACAAACTATAAGTATTTTGTTTGCTATTTTGGGCCGCCTATACAGAAGCGGAATAACAAAACTGGGGGGGCGGGTGCACTTTTTTTTGCGAGTTCCCTCTTTAAAATAGTAGATTGTTTACGAATATGTGCATTGTTCATAGTTTAGGTGTACATGTTTTTTTTTCAAAGCAGATCTAGATGTTATAATTTTTTAAAGAAATCAAAACGTATTATAATAAGTAACGTAAGCATGATAGCATAAAACTTTTAAGGTGCGTGATTTACATTGGCTTTAGTTTGTTAATTTCTAGGATTATAAATAATAAAAAGTTTGAATTTCTTACCAATATATATATTTATTGCTTCTTTTTGTATAAAAAGTATAGACTTTGGTCTTTTTAAATGTTTGTTACTTTGCTAAGTAAAGGCGTGTTTTACCTTTACGCGCATATGTTTTTTTTGCATATATTAAATGAAGATAGGCAAACAGTCGACAATTTGCCCACTAAAAAGAGCGGTGGGAAACTCGCCAAAAAAGGTATATTAGGGCAGATTTAAAGAAATCTATAGTAAAAATGCCCAAAAAAATATATTTAGTGCATTAATGTATTTACAATACTATAAAATAATCTATAAATACATTTATTTTAGTTTTTTGTTTTTTTTGCGTAAGCACCTTCCCACCCTTCCCCTAATCTAATAGCAATTTTACATTCTTTTTGGTTTTTTGTATTTAGTTTTATTGTTCGTGTAAACACTACGTATTTTTGGTATTTTACAAGCTTGTTCTTGTTTTTCATGTTTTTTTATTTGGCGCGTTATCCCCGTCTTTTTTTTAATTTTGACCTTTTTCTGATAATACAGCTGAATTCAATTTACGCACTGTACAATGTTTCTAAAAACATTCCATGTTGTTGTTTTTTTTTATATTTGTGTCCAACTATTGCGTTTTATATTAAATTGGCGGGTTATCCACCTTCCTTTATAAATGTTTTTTTTTTCTAGTTATATATCTGTGTTCCCTTTACAGCGTAATTATTTTTGCGCATATCAAAAAGAAAATTTTAATAACTAACATAAAAATAATGATTATAATATGCGTTTACAAATACAAAAAATATATTAACGTCGATTGCAATAAAAAGTTTATAATGTGCTTATTCTTAAGCAAAAAACGATTAATTAAAAATAAAATTACTTTTATTTTACCGTTGTGGGTTAGTAGATACAGCCAGTCAAATAAGTATTGTGCATAAAAGTGTGTACAATTTTGAATTGTATTTTTATCTCTTTTGGAAAAAAAACAGTCTTTTTTATAAGAATAACGTATATTTACTGTTTATTTAGTGTTTAGGCTCTCACAAATTACTACATGATATCATATGTTTTTTTTACTTGTAAAAAAATCATATAACTCACACAACGTCTTTCTTACATAGTCTTTTTACAGCTATGCATTTGTACTAGACTCACTAAAAACAGGCTTGTAATTTTACATTTGATAAAATCCGATAAACTCAAAACCAGATAACCCTTTTCTGAATTTCAAATTTGTTTTAAACAATTATTAGTGTTGATTGTCGTCAATCAGTAAAAATATTTTAAATATTGTTATAGCCGTTTAACAGGAAAATATATATTTACATCATGGGCGCTTTAAAAGCTGCAAACTTCACAATGACGTATATTTTTTATCAAAATAAATTGAAATTAAGCCAATTTTTTAACTGCAAACTAAATAACTTAAGTAAAAATCGACATCTTTATGGTCAAACTAGGATTTTAAATGTAGCTTACGACAAAAATTAATGATAACAGTGCCGTTTTTAAAAAGGTTAATAACGCAATCCATAAGATTGTAAGCATTGTTTTAGTGTTTTCAATGTCTAATTTTTTAACACTACTAGGTATTTTATTATACATACACTGCTGCAAAGTTTTATTGTTTTTTGCATGTTTTTTCACACTTGTGTTTTTAGAAGTTTTTTAAATTTTACGAAAAGAAATAACAGGCTTTTTTTTTGAATTTTTAAGAAAAAAATAACAGGCTTTTTTTTGATAACCAGAGTAATACCCACATACAAATACAGCTTTAGAAAGAAATTTTTTTGTAGTTATCGTATAATATTGTTATAGTAAAACGACTAATGCAAACTAAAATTTAAGAACAGTAAAAAATTTCTGACTATCTTATAAATAAATATATAGGAATCTAATTTTTTGTATTCTAATATTAAAAAAAGTTTTTTTTTAATACAAACTTGTACAAAAATCAATATTTTTATTTTTGGGCTTCCCTGAGCCGGGGGCCCGGAAGCACATACCCCCAGTGCACCCTATAATCTGCCCCTGCGCCTTTAAAACATACTTTTGGGCGTATAGAATGCCCGTTCGACGAAATCACTGCAAAATGGCTATTGTTAAGGTTTTCTACATTTTTATTTCTTGCAATAGTTATTTAAGAGAATTGTATTGTAAACCTGCCAAAAAACGCAGATAAATCACATAAAATGTGTGCATTTAAACGTTTACAAGCTGGTTTCTTTTTTTGTGGTTAATTTACGTTATACATCTGTTAGTATTATTGAAAACAATACTATTATATAAAATTACCACGCAAAATGAATTAATAAATCTAGGGTCAAGTCTTGCGGATTTGTGGTTGTAAAATTCGCATTTTTCATTGCTGTAAGGCCATTGTACAGCTTTTGTCTGTAAATCTAAGCTAAGCTGCTAACCACCTACACAATACATGCAACCTACATGATTAAATAATCACGTCTAAATTTAGGCGTTTTGATTTGAGCTGAATTGGATCATGACTCTTTTTGGCTGTTTTTTATTTTAAGATCGGATCATGATCTGGATCATATGGATCATTATTTAAACTCTAAAAAAGTTTAATTGTGATTAAATTTGGTATTTTTATATTTTAAAAAATAATTTTACAAACAAAAAAAAAATCCTTTACATATGAAGGCTATTAAAAACACACTTTTTTTTTCTCGATAAAGTTGCGTTGCAATATATAATGCTATATTTATTGACAGTATAGAAATAACAGTAGAGAATACTAGTAGTTTTTTTTTTTAACATTAAAAAAATATAACATTAAGAAACGTATGATGTCGAAAGAAACTGACGGAGTTCATTCTTATGAAAATAATGATACAAAAAAAGCAAAAATTACCCCGACGTCGTTGTAAATACACGACATTCTGGCAACCATAAACCTAAAATTAATTACGTTGAAACACAGTAGAGAAACAAGTTATCGTTAAACTCTCTGTATTTTACTCTTAAGTATATTTTTCATCATTGATATTTTAAATAATCAATGAACCGGATCAAAACCCGGCTCATGATCCGATCATAAGACAATAAAATTGTCCGTATAGATACCTAGCCCGGCTTTACGCAAACGGATCGAAATGCCTACTGTAAGACCCGCAAAATAAAAATTTTATTCCCGTTATTACAGATCTTACAACACACTTCTATTACCCGTTAAAACCATACATGTTTAAACCGACCCTTTTAAATTTATCTATCATGTATCTAAACTGCTATTGAACGCCTTTGCATTTTTTTCATACTATTAAAAAACCAAAAACCAACTATATTTAAGAAAGCCGGTTTTGTAGGATAAAAGCAGCCGATAACAGCAAAAAAACGGTAAAGGTACGGTATATCAATGAGTAGATCTTTGCAATTTTCTGTCCAAACAATGTCATTCTCTTGCTAGCTCGATTTTAATTGGGTTTTGCTTGTACTATTTATAATAATAACTAGGTTTAGAAGCCAAACACAGTTGCAGCAATTTATTATCGCTATACCACCCTACATTTTGTATCGATTTTTTTTTTCGTTTTTTGTATAACCAATCCCCTTTTTTTACTGGTTGCGCTAAAAAACGCCCAAAAACGTTTTACGTACATGAACTAATATTTGAAAATAATCAGTGACATCTTACATGCAACAGCTTTGCACATAACCATTACTAGTGTGATCTAAAACCATGGATGTTTTATCTTTGGCTAGTCCACGATTTTCGTATATACGATTTAGCGTTTTCTGTAATAAAAATTACATCTACAACATAAAACATTGTACGAATAATGTTTGGAAACAAAATTAGGTATGTTTTTTATCCCATATAATTTGCTTATATTTTGTTTAATAAAGATGATGAGCGTCAACACACACTTATGAAATCTTTCGTATGAAAAACCAAAATCAAATAAATTACCGATAGCCAAGTTATTAGAATGTCAAAATTATAAAATCTAGTTTGTACTACTATATTTATTATATGTCCTTAATAACGTTTATACAATACCATATCTAACAGAAAAAAAAGTTTCAACCGCTTATCTTATGTCAGATCACCGTATGCCCATTTTGCTACAAAAAGTTCCATTTTTTTTATTTCAAAATCCACATTTTAAACATATGTGAATACAAAAAAAAATAGTTTTTATATAAACTAGCACTGTATGAAATAAACTTAACTGCAAAAAGAGTTTACCTTTTTGCTTAAGGATGTTTTACGTGCGGGTTAGAAACCATATTTTTTATCTGTTATTGATGCCATTTCAAGCATTTCCCTAATATTACATTCTCAATTTTTATATAAAAAATATATATAACATAAATTCGCTATGCTGATATTAATTAAAAGCCTTACTGATACAGTAGGCAGCTCATAGAGCTGCAAATAATAAGAAAAACTGTATTTTTTGCAACTAATATTCTGGGTTTATCATTTTTTTATTATCATGTAGTTGCAGATTCTGCATTTAGACAATAAATGGGGGCTAACCCGTTAACGAACTATATAGATAAAATGGGAAGCAAAAAAAAAAAAACATCGAGCAGTAAATTAAGTCTATTTGCCACATATAAAATTTATGTAAATATTTTTACAGATAATCAAACACGGGAAAAAACAGTATGCATATATGTTGTGTGTGAATGTATTTTTCCTAAATAAATACATTCTTTGCACATACAAGAAGTGTCCAAATTATGTTAAATTAATATATTTTTTGGTTGCTGTATAAAAAAATATCTAATGTTTGTTTAATTTTCCTGATTTCTCATCGAACTAATCCTTTGTAAAATAAGATCTGATCGTCATTTTATTGCAGGATTCTTTAAAGAACCAC
The DNA here is from genome assembly GCA_034694785.1 of Agrenia bidenticulata. NCBI lineage: Eukaryota > Metazoa > Arthropoda > Collembola > Entomobryomorpha > Isotomidae > Agrenia > Agrenia bidenticulata. The sequence continues at coordinate 19,573 of JAQFYM010002621.1, forward strand.
AAAATGTCTTTTAAAGCTCTATATTTAATGTGTCGCGCATAAAGCGACTCCCATGCATAGAGTGACCCCCTGGGCAAAAATAATATTTGTAATAACAAGCCAATATTTTAATCAGAAATACAGAAATTATTTTTTAGTCATCTTAAAAAAGTTATAAATTATGTTTTAGGCAAAAAAAACTAAATTTCTATTTTGGAAATATATTTTACAGAAATAAAAAGATTATACAAATAATTTAGTTGGCCCTTTTCGTAAGATATGTTTTTTTTATATACTTAGTTTTAACCTTGGAGATCGCTCTATGCATGGGGGTCGACCAATGCACATAGGGACAATAAAACCGGTTAACCGGTTATCTGGGTATCGATATATTTGGGTTATTATGACTATACAAAGTGAAAAATTGCATCCAGATGCTTTTGTTGTATATGCAGTTGCAACCTTTGATACATGATCAATGGGAAATTAGTTTCAAGCATCTTAAAAAAATGGATAGCAAGAAAGTTATAACTAGACAACCAAAAAAATAGGTTGCAATAAAGAGTTTAAAAAATATTATAAGGGCCTTTTTATAACTCAAAATTGCTATTTCACACGTCCACTGAAATATGTTGTTTTTTTTTGTTGCCTATATGTCATTTATGATAAAAATATTTCACATCTTTTTTACGGAAATATAATATTATGTTTGCATTTAAGACAGTATAAGTTCACCATTGAAAAAAAATATTCGAAAAATATAAAACTCTAAAGTAATAGATTTTAATTAAAAAAAAATTATAAGAGAATGCAACAGCAAAAATCACGCTAGATTTTTTGTATATTAATTATATGTTGTATGTAAATTCTTACCTTCATGCCTTTTAACTCAAACCATTTGCAACGAATTTTTTGGGCTTAAACGAAAATTATAAGGTCATTTTTTTCTTTTTACAAAATCCTAGTAAAAGGCAAAAACTATTTCTGCAAGAAAAGTATATTATTCATCATAAAAATGTACAAATTTAACACAATAAATTGTCACTATAAACTTTCTTATAAAAGTCAAAACAGACTTAATTTAAATACTTTAAATTCATCGGAACATGTTTATGCATTCTTAATAGATATAAAACTAAACGAAGCATGTAGCAAATATTTTTTTTAACGATTAGATAAACCTTAATTTATACATGAGGTAATAAACATATCCAAAAAACGATGTTACTAATGACACCTTTGTAGGGCGGAGTAAAAAAGCAAACTATGAGTATCTTAAAATTTCGATTATTGAGTCCACGTAAAATAAACAAATATCCGATTTATACGGATTCTTATTTTACAAAATATTCGCGAATATTCGAATATATAAAAAACACGATTATTTGGGAACCCTAAATGCACACGACTATTAATGTTACGGATTTATTACAAAATTATTTTAATTATTTTTAATTTACGTTTATATTTTAGTTAAATTATATAATATTTATTGGTGAAATGTTAATCTGTATCTCGGGAAACTGGTAGAATGTATTTAAACGTAATCTTGATTAATTACATCTCGAAAATATAAAAACACTTTTAGTTATAATTTAATATGTTGAAGTTACAAATAAACAATCCTATAATAAACAATTGAGCCTCACTTGATCTAATTTCAATCTTTAATATGGAAATAGGGGAAAAAATAAATTTTTAAAAATATGTTTTCTATTTATGCACTTAAAATGGCATAATATTTTCTATAGCAAATTTGATTTTAGTTTTATTAGATTTTTTACATCTAAAATACGTAATACTATTTTTATTGTTTTATTTGCCATTATGGATATTATGATCGTGTACCAAAGAAATCACTATCATATTTTTACACCGTAATCTTAATTGCTGAAGGTTAAAATATTTGAAAAATTATCACCTAAATGTCCACTTTTTATATTATTTTTGTTCGTGATTTCATATCATTTTTATATATATCATCGCTGGTAAACATTTTATTTTCCCGAGATATTTTTTTTTGCCACATCCGGAAATTTTATGGTAAAATATTAAATGTTCAAACAAATTCACACTATAAAAAATTACAGGGAATATAGAAAATTTTCATTACTCTTATTCGCCACTATCAACTAATAATTAAAAGCAATGTTTATTTTATTCGAATCCTCTTACTTTACTCCTCTTGCATTAATTGTTCTAAATGATCTATTAACTTCCTTTTTACGCCAAAGCCGAAGGGCATTGTTTGTGCTTGTCCCCGTTTCATTACTTATATTATTTTTTCAGGTCCCATATTTTTATCATCGAGCTCCATTCGTTCTGCACAGTTTTTTCCATTTCTAATATCACCATTATAAAGTTTCGGTGTTTCATCTTTACTAGTATTTAGCATGTTAAACACCTCTTCTATCAATTGGGTATATCCATCATGTATTTTTTTATTCAAATCTTGTTCTTCCACAATATTATCCCAAAATTCATTTTTAATTTTACAATAGAGTCAAACACATTTTATTTTATCTTTCTCTATATAGGTATTAAATTACAGTTTTGCTTCCTCGAACGATTTTTCACAATAACAGGCCTTGTACATTAGAATAGATCAATGGATTGATAATGAAAGTACATAGTAAATTGATTATACTTTCCATTTTTCAAGATTTAAACTATTTTGATTTGTTATTGTTTGAGTTATTTTGTGTGTAGCACAAATGTCTTCTAACATAGTTAGCTGTTTAGTAGCGATTTTAAGTCGTAAAGTAAAGAAAATATCCTCATCGCTTACAAACAGAGTGTTTTCCGGATAGAACATTTCATATGCGTCGCGAAATATAGAAATAGAAGTATAACTGCAGTGCACTTGTATTGTTATTTAATTGTAAATTTTCATATGAACAATATAAACTTCATATTTATAACATCACAAAACAAACTATATAAACTCGATATATAGAAATTGATAAGTTCATTATAATTAGGGTTCGGCAAAAATACTGGAAACATTATTTCCTGGAGGTAGTCT
>JAQFYM010002622.1:0-22563 GCA_034694785.1 Agrenia bidenticulata
GTTCTCCGCGTGTTGAGTTCGACCGTGTTGAGTTCTCCCCGTGTTGAGTTCGACCGTGTTGAGTTCGCCGGACACGGGCTCAATATATAGTCTATTATATTATCTCCTTATATCCTTAGGTGTATTTCAAAAAATTACTACAAAAGAGATTTCAAATTTATTTTCTGAGGTGAGATCCATGATTATTTTGCAGGTAGAGAATGAAATAACTAGGAAGAGGATATGTAGTCTGTAGGTGATCTAACGATTGCGGTCAATCGGAGCTCTGTACGGTTTTGAAAGCTGGGCTATATGGGATTGGTGATCCTGTCATGGAATTTGGGCTCATTCGGAGCCCTGGAGAGGACAGATGAGCCTTGGTGATTATTCAGGATATGATTCTGCTGATTCTGACCACCTCCGCCCTTCCTTCCAATCAAGTTATTAAACACATTTGCGAATGCATCACGGAATTTGGAGTTCACCCAGGCATAGATGATAGGGTTGTAGGTAGTATGGGCCATGGCTAGCCAGTGGCAGGCGAAGAAGACGTATTCCAAGTACGGAAGGATCTCTTCTCCAGAGTCATATGTTAACGTATCCAAATAGAGTACAAACAAGTTGAGGGGTAGCCAAGCGAGGGTGTAACCGGCTACGACGCAAAGAGTCATCACTACAGTCTGAAAAGAACAACAAGGCTAATAAATTTTTGGAACAAGGACAATCAATTAGCTGAGACTGAGGCTGGAGGGGGAAAGCCAAGGAATTTGGGAAATTACTAAGAAATATAAGAAATATCTCCAGGGATGATTTTAATATTTGAAATGAATTTTTCCTTCATTCTTTAATATGAAGAGACAGTGAGGGGCTTTGGACTGATTCCCATAGCATTAACTCTTCAATAATTAACGAGACTATAGTATCTCCTGTCACCTCCTCTCTTACTTCAAGGAGGAGAGACCGAGATTTGTCCAAATTGCAACCAACTCCATTCCATTACTCTCTTCTGTATCAGAAATATCAGAATCAACCGGCCTTGTCAACTATCATTTGTGATGAATATCTAATTAATTGAACTACCAGGGTTGATAAATGAGACTAAAAGGTTCTTCCACTTCTTACGACTTGTTCAGCCTATCAAAAGGCCTTCGCAAGGGACTCTGCACAAAAACCTAGTTCCCCTAAATTCTTCTTCCACTACCAGGTCGGACCTTATTCTCTAGGATTTATGGAGAGCCCCCATTCAAATTAACTCGGCTTATAAGGGGGACACTTGAAAAGGATTTCCTTGTTGTTAATTTAGAAGTGTGTTTGTTAATGGTAACCTTTCGTCTAGCCTTGGTGAGTCTTTGTTCCCGGGATTGGTGAAAGACTTGAGTGATTTCTCCGTTCCCTTCCAAGGGCTTCTTCTTCCACCAAATCTCAAGGGCGATTCGACTGTAGGTGTAAATTAAAACGGTGATGGGGAAGAAGTACTGGAGGATCATTAGAGTCATACTGTAGCCCATCTTCAATGACTCGTTCGACCACCCCGACTATTTCAAACATGTAACAAGAGTTAATATTTCCCTTGCAGTGTTAAATTCACCTTCCTTACCTCTTCACAAAGGGGAAGTCCTCTGGCAGTTTCCACCTCCAGTCGTGTAAAAAGAGCGATGGGGACTGCGGTGAATAATGCTACTGCCCATATCACACCGATCACGATCAGGGCTTGGGACCTTCGGAGTCGAGGTCGAAGGGGGTAGAGTATTGCCATGTACCTGTATCAACAAAGATTTAGGATTTCAGATTCGTTTATGTTGTAAAGATTTGCTAGTTGTAGGGTTACCTGTCCACTGCCAGGGCGACGAGGGTGTAGGCAGAGACGAAGACGCAGACGGCTTGGGCGGGTGAGACGAGATGACAGAGGAGTCGACCAAAGGGCCAATACTGAAGAAGGACTGAGATGTAGGAGAAGGGGACGCAGAGCAAAGCCATCAGAAGGTCCCCCACTGCCAAGTTACCTTGGATTACAAAAACATTTAAATCACTCAAAAATTCCACTTTAATAGACTTGAGAATTGGAAAGGAATTCTAGATACCGATCAAGTAGTTGGTGACGGTCCTCATTCTGCGTGACCATCCTACAACGTAGACGACCAAGAGGTTGCCCCCCACGGCTCCCACAAACACCACGTTGTACATAATGTAGACACAGACTTGAAAGAAAACTGGATATTGGATGTACTCAAAGTCCAAGTAATTCGTCTCATTCCAGGACCCTGTGGAATACATACCCCCACTAGATCCATTTTGGTCGGCGTCCACGGCGTCGATGGTCCTATTCCATGAATCCATTGAAGAATATTTTGAGAATATTTTGAGTATCGGGGCTATCCAGCACTACATGAGATTGTTAAGAATGGATGAGAGGATGGAGAAGTTGATAGTTGAATAATTAATTCAATGTTCTTCCTATCACTTCCAAAAGTGTCCTGGAGTCTTGTGCCTTCTGGAGAGACTGCTTGGATGATATGGGCAATCCGAGTCGCTCAATAACTCCTTAATAAGCTCTAAAAACGGAAGAAAGTTTCAGGTTCATTTTCTTCGAATATATTTAATCAAACTTGGGACTCTTCTCATGGGAAACTGAAACTCTCGTGAAATTGTAAGAGTCTGAAAATTAAAGGGTTGATGAGATTTGGCAGATGTTCTTGTACTGAACATTGTTTCGTCTATCTTGACGTCCAGGTTGGGCTTGGAAGTTTGTAAGTAAGTTAGTTGCAAGGGAAATGACGCTTTGTAAATGGTCCATTCTCCTCCAATCTTCCCTATTTTACAATGATAAGTTGGTGATGGTGGAAACTATGAATTGAACTTGACCCACTTGAGATATTATTCTGTTGCAACTCACTTTCAAACTTTGGGAAACTTTGAGACATTTTGTATTCGTTGCACTCAGTCAAGTGTGCAAGTTTATTTTTAATTGCCAATAACTGTTTATTTCATTTCAGACTTTCCCCTCTCTTTTAATAGAAATTGTCTATCAAGCCCTCCTTCCTGCCTTCTGCCTTCTCTCGCCGTTCTCGAACTAGTACGAAAAAATGGGATGGACAAGAAGTTGGGGACTATGAGCGTTGAAATGTTTTGAGGATGGGAAAGACGGCTTTTGTTGGATATTTGTTCAACTGTGAGTAAACACTTGTGTCAAGGTGATTTTTCAATCCAGTTTTAGCAAGTGTATGAAAATATCCGAGTCCGATATGTATTGAATATGTAAATGTGTGGTATTTCAAAGTAGGAGAAGTAGGGAAGCGTGTTCTCGGGAGTCTGAAGGAAAACTGAAGACGGGAGTGTGGGAAATGTCGGGCTAAATGGGAAACCCACACCAGCTCCCAGATTCTTCTTGCGTACTTGGAATATATATATGTATACATATATATGGAAACCCGGGCATTGTCTTTACCACACAGAACTACATGTCATCTTCAATAAGATGAAAAGGGAGAAAAGGGACATTTATGAGTACCTATGAAGTGTAGGGACAATAACATATTCCTCAAAACAGATCCAATATTTGTTGCCCGGAAATCAGTGCAAAATTCATAGAATTTCAAGAGAAATGGAAAGAGACGTCCATAAATTCTCTATTCTTCTCTGTATAATAACGACAGTCTCTAAGGAACTCGAGCTGGAGGCACATTGAAATGGAACCATGAACCATCTTTTTGTTTCAAGGATATCCTCTTATCAATTCTATTCAATTGAACCCCCAGATGATGGGCTTATATATTTTATGGAGGAAACAACAATGCCTTATCATATCATGTAGTTTGTCGGCTAATAAAAACATTGAGCAACAAATTAAGTCTCATAGCACAATGGACCATCCATTAATGACGCAGGTAGAAAATCAACTGTAAATAATAAATACGATTGAGTGGGGGTCTTAGAGGACCCTCCAACTAGTCCTCAAAACAGTTCTCAGCATTCAACTCAAGTTATCCATACTCAATGAGGGAGATCGAATTACTATGGGACAACTAATGACATTGACGTACTTGCTGGGCTGTCCCATTTGAAAAAAAAGCAAGGATAACTCTGGGGGACTGCTTATCATTAAAATTAAAAAAGATTAGTTTGGCTCCGGTATGGATTTTATCATGTCATTTGCTATCATATGATACATGATACATCTGCCATTGTGTCGGATCAGGTTAGCCTCAAAAAGCCAATTGCCATCAATATTTATTCAATTCCAAATTGGGTGAGAGGAAACGTGGAGATTGGCTTTTAAGCTTACTGAGAACATAGACGGCTCAGAAGTCCTCCTTGTATCTCCGGAATAAGAAGCTTAGAGGATGAATAAGGATCCACTCAGATGGGGAATAATATCTTGTGGGAAGATAAGCCACGATTTCCTTGTCTCAATGTCCACACTGCTTAATCCCTTGGAACACAGGGTCATGGCTGTGGCGGCTAGGAAGCTGGAAGACGCGGAGGATTTTGCCAAACTCCACCAAATCCCACGGGCTTATCCATCCTACCAACAACTCTTACAAGATAGAGAAATCGGTGAGACAAGGATTCAATTTATTCTTCAATCTAGAAACCAACCGTTTTAATCTTGGTACAAAGTGACTATTTGTAATTAAAGGTGAGTGGTATTGGCTGCTGTGTTGAGCAACCCCAAATTTGATTGACTTTCATCAGTATGACTCCAGAGACCGTTTAAGCTCATATGTTAAAGCTTTGAGATGGATTGAGCATTTGTGGGAACAATTTTAGAGCTCACATGTCCAATGTATTTCTAGCTGTATGCCAAGTGGCTCAAATTTCGTATTTTTGGTCGGGAGTGGATTTCTCCTTTTTGATCCAATAGTTTTAAGTTAATAGGACAAAAGAGACCAAAAGTGACTGGGTAGAATGACGCACTATAGACTGATTGATCATATTATGATTTTATTTCATATTAGCTTGGAGGTAGGAGAACATCAAAAAGCATCATACAAATTACACTCTTTCATCTTTGTGAAATTTGTGGTCGAATTAATTCTTAATTTTTGAAAGCTGCCTCTAAAATTCAACATATTCCCCCCCCCCCTACCATTATAATCGATCTTTACATAAGACGAATAAATTATAAAGCAAGATTGCAATTACAGTCTTATAACATTTTTTAAGCCAAGAAATTCCTACTTTTCCTCTTCCATCTTATTTTTTCTGAATTAATGAAATCAAGATGAAATTCTTAACCTATGATCTTTTCATGGGCAGAGGTGGTTTACATCGGAACGATCCATCCCTTTCACTTGGAGGTGGGGAAAGCAGCCCTTGATGCTGGCAAGCACGTTCTTTGTGAGAAGCCCTTGTGCATCAATTCCAGGGAGACTGAAGAGCTCCTTAAGTATGCCAAGTCTAAGAAGCTGTTCCTCAAAGAAGCTCTTTGGGTCCGGCACTTCCCGGCATATCAAAAGCTGGGAGAGATTATCAAAAGTGGGGTTATCGGGGACGTCAAGCAGGTTTTCGTCTCTTTCGGAGTTCAGCTCGGTCATGTTGATAGGTATAGTTATTATTTTGTATCAGACTAATCATACACTCTGCCAGGTTTGCTAATAAATCCCTTTTATCTTTGTATGTAGGTGCTCACGTTTAGAATTGGGTGGAGGGACGACATTAGATATCGGGATCTACTGCACCCAATTATCCCAACTAGTTTTCGGAGGTGAGAAACCGATTCGAATTCAAAGTGCGGGTGCTCTGAACGAATTCGGAGCGGATTGCGCCACAAGTGTGACTCTGTCCTATTCCGGAGGAAGAATGGCCACCTTCATAACCAACTACAATGTCTGGTTGCCGAATGAAGGATTTGTGGTGGGGGACAAGGGGTCCGTCAAGGTAAGGGTTTATACGTTGTAGTTTGTAGACAGGGATTCTAATAAGCAGAGCTGTTGTATGTCCTAGCTGCACAATCCATTTTGGCCTTGTACAAAACTGGAGTTGTTGCCGGTTGGGGAGATATTTGATTACCCTTTACCAGATACAGAGATGAGCCTCAACTTCTGGAACACAATGGGCCTCGGTTATCAGTGCAATGATGTGAGGGAATGCATTCGAAATGGTATGAAGGATTCATGTCGGGGTAATTTAAAATGGGATTAGATTGGATGATTGAATTTATTATTGTGTTTAAGGTCGACTGGAGAGCTCCGTTGTGACACATGCAGAGACGCTGATGATAGCTCAGATATTAGAAGAGATTCGAAAACAGATTGGAGTTGAATATCCTCAAGATTGATCAAAGGAATTTAGAACTAAGAAATTCTTTTGACTGTAGAGGAATTTTAGGCTTGAGTAATTATTCCAATTTCTTATCATGTCAATAGATGTAATGAATTTTAGAAAAAAATGTCTCCATGGTGATCATCAAAAAGACTTTCTCAGAACTTTTCCCAAGGCTTGTTGTCTTGAAATATATTTGAGTAGTGTGGGAAGTGCAGAGTTTGACAGAAGGGCTCTTCTGTGGTTTGGCTCGTAGCTGTGTGCACAGTGCAAGACTCGTTCACAAAGTTTTAGCGGATATTAGATGACGAGATTCTCAGGAATTCATCTCAGTTTTTGAAGCTTTTATTGATATTTTATTCCTCTTTCCGGCTGCAAACTTTCCTCTAGATTTCATCCCTTCATTGAATAAATCAGATATGCTTTGCATCCTAACGAACTATCCGATATTCATGGAAATGGGAAAGTGATGGGCTATTTGTTATAGATCATATGAATATAGAGGCAGGGAGTGTTGGGATGTTTATCTTGGATTATAGGTCGTGTGTGGGAACTAGGTTGGATAGTGTCATGTTTTGTATGGTTATCGATGAGGTGAGAGTGAATGTTGATCTAATCTTGGTTGGGAACATGGAAGTGAACTCCGTTTAATCCATAAGTCTCTAGGTTTATAGTGGCACGAGCAACGAGCAGTTGGGGAATTCAGGATTTACATGATCCGATACAGAAAAGAGATCCGATTGCATCGGGTCCACAACTTTCCCACACTCACCCACCAATCCTCCATCCAAAAAAAAAAAACATTTTACCACACATCAGGGGAAAATTTATTGTCTAGTTTAAAAATATTTGTTAATTTTGTGGCAATGGATTTTTAATCTTCTTCCTCTTCTTCTTCTTCGTCTTCTTCCTCAGCTTCTGCTTCGGCTTCCCCTTCCGGGTCTTCTATGATCACATCCGGGTCTTCTGTCCTCACCTCCGGCTCTTCCTTCTTCACTTCTTCCTCTTCTTCTTCGGCTTCTTCTTCTTCGTCGGCTTCTTCCTCAGCTTTTTCCTCAGCTTCTTCAACATCGGCTTCTTCTTCAACATCTTCAACTTCTTCTTCTTCCTCTTGTTCATCTCCTTCTACTTTTTGTTCCTGTAAGATAAAATTTCTTTACAAACTTCCTTCCTTTCCTGATTTAATTTGCTAAACTAACCTCGAGGGGCTGAGTTTGTTGAACTTTGACCTTAGCCTCCTCGTCCTCGTCCTCTGAATCTTCTAGTTTGGTCCTTCGGGGCATATCCTCCAACCAAGGAGGCATTTGGTCTACGGAATGAAATACATTTAATTATAGTAATAAAGTCTTAAGGAGATTAGGAATTTTGAGACCTTTTTCCTTCTTGGTGAACAAGTCCTGTCGTTGTTTCCAAGTACTGTCTTGTGTTTCTCGATATTGCTTCAAAAAGCCCTTAAATTACAAATTACCATATCCAAATTTTATTTTATCTTTCTTAACATTCATAACTAGTTGACTAACCCCTTCGAAAAGATCCTTGGTCTCTCCAAAAGGTTTTAGCCCCGCTCGCCTTTCATATTTGGACGCAACCATGATTTTGGGCTAATGCATAATCAAATTAAATCCTTTTAGTCCTCAGGCAATAACTCTTGTGTCAAATGTGGTAATGAACTTACTGGATATTTCCCCGTTAATGCCCTAAAATTTAAAAAAAATCGAATAAAAATCGATTATCAGAATGAAAAAATTAAAAAATTAAAATTACTCTGGAGGGAGTCCCAGCTTCATCGCTCGTGACCTCAACTGTTGCTTCTGCCTTTCCTTCAGCTCCCTTATCTGCACAACAACAGTTCCTCATAGAGCTACGAGCATAATATATTGATTGACCTTTTGACCTTACGTCATATTCCTGTCGCTTTTCCCTCTCCTCAAGGTCATAGCGCTCAGATTCAATGCGGACTAGTTGTTCCCATAACTCTACGCCTCGACGCTTCAACCGCTCCTTATGAAGTCCTTCAATTCCTAAGGGTTTGATTCGAATGCTCATGGCTGCCTGCTTCATCGCTTCTATTTCCTCTTTGGTGGGTTCGTGTCGAGTCTCTTCCACTTTACTTTCTCGCTGAAAAATCATCATCACCAAATTGGATTACACTTAAGGGATTTCTTTGAGCCCATTGTGGAAATGCAGTGTTTTTTATCAAGCCTAATCCGCTGGAATTATTGTAAAAGCTTTTCATACTCTTATAACTTTATTTTCTAAAGGAGTTAAAAACTTCTAATGAATTCTAATGAATGTGAAAGGAGCAGATTGAATTCATTGAATGGTATGGAAAGGGGATTTCCTATTTTCTTTTTATGTTAAGTTTGACAAGTTAATTAGGTCGCTATTAGCAAGTAGGTTGGGTTTTAATTTCTTTAATTAAATCTGCTGGGACTTTTGGGATTTAGTTAAGTTGAACAAAGGGTTTTTCTATGCAGAGCGGATGGGATTAGTATTGATTAGAGAGTTCCATTTTTAATTAGTGAGTGTTTTAAAAGAGAAGAATGTGTCGATGGCAGTATTTTTCAAAGTTAATGACTAACGCCTGTCTGTATTGTGAAATTCTTTTTCTCCTTGGAGTCCTCGAGAAGTTTCTGCCGTTTCATTTCTGCGGCTTCTATTCTTTTTATCTTCTCTTGTTGTTTCCGAATTTTGGCATCCTCCAACTCCTGGACTCTCAGCTCCTCTTCCTGCTCCCGCATTTCTCCAAGAAGCTTATCTTCCTCTGCTCTTATCACCTAGCCTCAGCATAAGCCATCAAATAAATCAGCTAGCTCATACTACTCATAAGTTATAACTCATAAGACCATAAGGACAAACAACCTTTCGTTTCTGTACACGTTTCTTAAGTTTCTCAAGGTCTGCCACATCCTTGGTCGTCTGGTGTCTCCATTCTTGAACAAAAAGACGAAGGTTGTCTTGATACTCTGGGTCTTTCGTATCTACTACCTTGTATATCAAATTTACTATTCAGCCATTTAGTCAAGCATTTATAGAATGACCTTAAGGGAAATACCTTTTTGAGCTTTAAAACAATCTCGTTGACCTCTTCGCCGTAGGCGGACATTGACATGGCGGATCGAGGTCGAGATTCCGTCCCTTCATTTTCCACCACTCCGAGTCTGATCATCAAACATATTAAGTAAGTAGAGGATTTTGTTGGCAAGTTTGGACATTGTGTATGAGCAGCCCTTTTTCGTATGGAACCGAGGTTTGATGAAGTATATATAGTAAGGATTGTTGGGCAGTTAAAAGAGATATTAATTAAAGAGTCCCTATGGAGCACATCCGGTGTCTCTAGAAATCCGGAAATGCGGGATGGATGTGTGAGTAGCTGGTACTGAGGAACAAAAGGTTTTATCTAAATGCGGTGGGGACAAGCTTTTTGGGCTCTTTTGAATTGTATGCATTGGCAAGGGACCAAAATTGAAAGGACGAAAATCTTTCCTACAAAATTTGACATTTAACGGTTGTAAAAATCTATAAAAACTCGTCATGACATCGTTCAAATATAATACAATAAGGATTTTTTAGGGTTAGTCGAGCTATAAAAATTCTTTGAAAACGTCGTAAGAATTGCTGTCCTATTTTTTTCGCTTTCTTTGGTCTGAGAATGAGAAATCAAATTTTAGAATGGAAAGTCTTTGTATTTCTAAAAATCCTTTACAAGTTTTCAAATTAAGGGATTTGAGATGTGCGCTGTTTGAGAGCCCAGGGATGTGAAAATTGTCTTAGATCCAAGAAATGCGTTTTGAATCTTGATGTTTCAAAGAATTTTCCTCTCTATTTTACCATAGATAAGTTTCTATGAATCCTAATTTTATGAGCTCCAAGAAATGTTGCTCCCATTCTGTTCATGTCCCTACCAAGATATTATAATTTAGATACAAAGGAATTCTGCCATTTCAAAATATACAAAAACAAGGGCAGGGTAAAAGTTTTTGTTTTGAGAATTTTCAAATAACGTTTGATGTGATCTGGTTGAGATATCAACACCTGTTTCAAAACAACTTCCTGTCCTAAAACCGCCTTGAAATTTTTGGTGGTTCACTCTTGTAAGCCGAAACCGTAGATTTTTTTAAGTATTTCCAATTTTGATGGTTTATGCTTCTCTTTCCAATATTATTGTTAAAAAAAACTGAGCAAGGGAGATTTTCTGAGGTCAATCTTTCTGGCTGTAGGCCAAGCAATTGACCATATAGAATCTACTAAATCCATACTGGCCTTCTTTAAACTCCCACAATTGCGAATTTATTTGCAGGGATTATTTTTTTTAAAGAATAAAAAACAATTGCATACAGGAGTTCGTCGTCCTCCACAGCTCCCATGAAAATTCCGAGATTTTCAAATCCCTTCTCCTGTTCAAAGTTATGTTTTTGAAATGCCAAGGTCGAAAAGTCTCTTGGACTTTCGGGGATTATCTGTAGTAGGTTGGGTTCACTTTCCGTAAATCTCACAAGTTGTCTCTTGCTCAATATATATGAGAACTGAGCTTCTCTCCTCTTCAATGTGGAGCCAGGGAAATTTCCCCAATAGCTTGAGCTACAAATAGAAAATCTGCATCTTTCATAAACACAATCTCTTTCACATCCAAAAAAAATCCTACGTCTACCACACCCGGGTCTTATTAACCAAATGATCCCTGGCAAATTGAGCTATACAAACCCAACCACGCGGGTTCTCAATTCCCTCTTTACGAAAATTATGACCGGTCTTGCTATTTTTTGGACCTCTGTCCAGTTAGCTTTACAGTTATTTAATAAGGTTGAGGGATTGAATAATAAGTTTTTTGAAAGAAATGTTTTTTTTATTTGACTTTCTTTTGATACTGGAAAATGGATTGGTAGAATAGTCGTCCAAAGAGAAGAGTGAAGGATCCGTAGACGAGGATAAATATTTTGATACTCAGGGGATGTCTGTAGCATTGGAATCCTTGACCTTTACAAAAAATGGTTAGAATTGTTTTCTTCTTCTAAATCTCAAACTATTACTTACTCATTAGATACATGGAGTAGAAGTTTACAAAGAGTCCCATGATCATTTGGCATAGCTGTAAGGTTGTGATTGTATTGGAAATCTGTCTCGGGATTGAAACGTTCATGGCTTTTAAGGAAAAGTATGGGTACATCAGGCTAAAAGTTTCCAACAAATATTTCAATTAAAAAACAATTCTTAAAAAATGTTTCTAGAAATGTACCTGTGAACTCCATAATTCATGATAGTGTACCACCGCGTGATTGGTTCCATGTAAGGGCCTACAATCCATGCCACCACCATCGTTATCAAATGGTGATACCTATATTGATAATGAAATTAAAATTGAATTTCAAATTTAACTATCGAAAATTTGAAAATTATTTCAAGTAAAGTGACCATTGTAGAAAGATGAGAGGTCGTTTTCTGAGTACGATGAAGACGGTGTCACCGAGTTCAATGAATTTGGATAGAATGAAGAGAAGTGCCCAAAAAGCTGCGGGCATGTTCCCTCCTTCTCTGTTGGAAATAATTTTTGATCAATTTCTTTTCTGAGTATAAATATTTTCTTAAACAATTTTCTACCGATTGCAAATCGTTCTATTGAATCCATCGTCAACGGAGAGAATACTTATGAAGGCAGGCCAACTTCTTACGAAGCCAAGTATGGAGAAGATCCCAAGGGCACCATTCCAAGCAGCTAGGGGCTTTTGTAATTGGAACGGTTGTCGACTTTTCATCCAGTGCTGAAGGGCAAAGATAGTGAGGAGGTAAGTGCCCCCTACGTAGATGCAGTAGTCCCAATGTTCTGCAACATAATCTGCCCACCATTCCCAGTCAAAGATCTCAAAGCGGAAGGGGTCCAAGATGTGGTACTCTGCGAATCTCCACGCAGCGTACTTGCCTTGACTCTGGAACTCACTCACATTCACCCCCCGAACTATCCCCAGTTGGGACAACATCCCTTCCACACAATCAACCCCGATATTCTTACAAGAGAGGAGAGAAGAGAGAGAGCTGTCACTGGTGGCTAGTCGAGACCGTTTGTTGAGGGAAACAGGGTCACATCACAGAGAGAGAGATTTTACAAGAACGAGTTTTTTTTTAAGAGAGAGAAGTTAACTAGTTGGATTATTCAAAGGGGATCGTCAAGATCAAGGTGGCTTTTTGGGGACATACTCCATCTACTACTACGTACTCTTGATTCTTGATCTCATTCATGCCAAACTCTCTCTGTTTACATTTTTATCATATTTTTGTCATCATTTTTCGTTTTGATGTTTTTGAGAAAAAAATCCAATTTCACAAGGAATTTGCCCGAGGGGGATTTTATTGTTTTTTTTGGGGAGTTTCGGTATTTTTTTTGTATGTGCATGATTGAATGTATGAATTTTTTTTGTGATTGAAAAGTAGGTGAGATTCCTCCCTACTACTGACCATACTTTTTGAGCCCCCGACGACAAGGTAGATTTTATATATTGAGAGATATACCGGTTTTTATTTCATACTCTTTTGTCTTTTCAATGAAATTTGATGATGAAAAATCTCTATCACAATCCAAGTCAGTCTACTTTTTTTGCAATATTCTCTTTGAAATCATCAAGACACACATTTGATATTGCATCTTGGGTGGAATCATTTCATAATCTACAGAGAGTGTAAGGAATATTGAGGAATCAAGACTGTAACATATTGTGTGCAATACAGTTATTGCTAATCAGTTGTATGTAGAGGGTGTTTATTTATTTCCTTGAGAACAATTGAACTTTGAGTCCATCTCTAGGTCTTAAGATGAGTTCTGTTAAAAGTACAACGTCCTTTTGACTTTCCATTGATTCCACCCGAAAGTTCCGGAAGACATTAGCCAGTAAAACTTTCTCCTCCATCATGGAAAACTTTTGGCCTATAATTTCATGTTTAAAGAATTTCATAAGTTATAAAGACGTTCATTTAAAAAAAAATAGAGTTCAAAGAGACTAACCGATGCAGTTTCTAGGCCCGGCGGAGAATGGAATGTAAGCAAAGGGATGTCGACCAATCGAGTTCTCGGCTAGAAATCTTTCAGGAAGAAATGTTTCCGGGTCTGGAAATATTTCCGGGTCTCGGTGAACGAAAAAGGGGAAAAGCATCATGGTTGAACCAGCCGGGACAATCGTCTCAGAATCTGTTAGGTCATATAGGTCAATTTTATTTTGGGATATAAAATAAAATATTTATACCTAGTTGGCAATTTGTTTGAAGGCTCCTTCCTATAAAGGGTACACTTGGGTAGATTCTTAAGCTTTCTTTAATGCAAATCTCGAGGTACTTCATCTTTGCCAAGTCTTCGGATCTAATTGTCCCTGATCTATCATCTCCAAAGATTTCATCCATTTCTTCGTGGACCTTGGCTTGGGCGTCTGGATTCAAACCGAGGAGGAAGATCGTCCAGTTCACATTCGCTGCCGTCGTGTCATGTCCCTTAAAACACACAGACGTTATTTCTATTTTAATGAAGAGGTTACAATTTTAAATACCTCGAACATGAAAGTATCCGTCTCTTCTCGAATTCCGTCATCGGGGAAGGACGAATCTTTTTCTTGAACATCTAACAGCAAATCCAAGAATGCTACACGACGTTTCACTGCAAATTTATTTAAACATTTTTTTTTAAATTGTCAATTTTTGTATAGTCAGGAAAAAATTTATTCATACCTCCAAAATCTTCATTTTCTTTATCCTTATTTGAACTGGATTTTTCTTCTTGTCTTCGTTCATTTTTCTTGGCTTGAATTACCTGGAGATAAAGAAATTTTTAAAATAATTTTTTTATTGACATTTTTTTTCCTCATTTGTACCTCATTTGTAAAAGAATGTAGAATATGGAGGACGTGAGCTTCTTCCTTTCCATACGGAAGCATCTTCCAAATAAAATTCGGATGGAGCCATGGCCGCATTTGTCGAAACTGAATCAACTCACTTATCCTAAATTTTATTTGAATTTTATATTTTTTTAAACCAATCTATCGCCAGAGGTAGCAAAGAGATATTCACGATCTTGTACCTGTAAACGGCTTGAACATATTCCGAATCATTTTTGAGCTGAGCATTAATTTTTCGACCCATTGCCGTTTCTATAAAAAAATATATTTTAAAATGATAAAAGATTATGAAATTTCGAAATGAATATTTAAAATAAGGCGTTTCACCGCAAATGATGTCCAGAGCAGCATGTGTAACATATGGAAAAATATTGAACGTTCCTTTATTTTCAAGTTTTCCAAGGACTTGAACAAGTGTTTCAGCCTGCTCGTTCATAACAAGTAAAAAATCCTCAAGGATTTTGAAATGGAATGCCGGGGTCAACATTTTCCTTCGACTGTGCCATTTTTTACCTACAAATTTTCATTGTCAAGTTACTGAGATAAATTTTTTAAAGATTCGCAGTTTACCAGTTGAAGTAAGAAGGCCAGTTCCGAGCCACGGGAACATCAACTCATAATCCTTTGACTTTTCAATATGAGCTTGGGATCCCATAACTTTCTAAATTAATTTTACATTTGATTTATATGTATTTTAATTTTAAAAAAACCATAAAATATAAAGTTACCTCGAGATCGAGAGCATTCCAAAGTACAATGTAAGGCTGAGAGCCGAGAAAGAATTTATATCTTTGACCGTACAGCCCATTCCATTCAATTATCTGATTTAGAACATCTTTGAAAAAAGAAAGAAATGTGAGTAAACTTTTTTAATCGAAATTTATGCGGACCTACGATCATTTCCTTTGAGACCGAATGCCAAAGCATTTCCAATGATAGGCAAAGGTGGAGGTCCAGTAATTTTGTCCAGTAATTTAAACTTTTTAATATTCCGCTTGAAATAAAGAACGACTAGAAATAAAAGAGTCAATCCAAAGATCCAAAGTTCAATTGACATTTTTAACTTGAAAATTATGAGAGAATTAACTTTCTGGCTTAACTGAACCTTGAATACTGGTATTAATTTTAAATGGTATGAAAGATATATACATAAGTTAAGTGGATGATGATGACACTGAGATTCTTATCTCCCGTGTCTTTTTCTCATATTTTTTGTTAACAGTTCATTTAGCCTTGAAATATTGTGTACATGTATTTATCGTATATATTGAATTATAATACAATATAAACTTTAATACAGTTTTTGACTATTTATCTGTGTCCCTGATAATTGTTTTTGATTAGATATTTAATCGGGTTTTTAAAGTTTCGTTTTCGTCGAGGTTTTTACTATTCGTAACTCGGTTCTAATAAATGATTTTATGATTTTATTTTATGTTTTTCACTGTCATTTTAAAATAAACTGAAATTAAGATTCAGTTTAAATTAATATTAATTTATTTTAATGATGTGTGCATACATAAATTGATATTTTCGTCATATCGATATCACACAATTGTCATTCAACATATTTAACTAATTTATACGGTTATCATCTTTCTGTTTTGGACTCTCGACTATTTTAATTTTCATATAACAAAATTAGTATGAAAATTAAAATGTGATGATTAAATTTTTAAAATGTTTAAAAAAAAAATAATACTATTTTTTTATGCATTTAAAAGTAAAGTGAATGTAAATGAACTCTTATGTAAAATTTAAATCTTATGCTTGGTAAGAGTGCGCATCATCTCTCTCTGGACTCCAGTCACGAAAACAAACTTGGCCCAACAACACCGCACATCAAACATCAGACCACCACCACCACCACAACTCACTGCTCATAATATTTAATCATATATTTTAAAGCAAACAAGACTAAATTATTGAACAGAGGTCAACTATTGACACAACCCCCCCTTCGTATTCAATACGAATTTGACACCGAAAATGGGGACTTTACATTTCTCACTTATCTTCTCACTTATCTACTTGGCTTCTTTCGGTAAGTCATCGTCTCTTTTATTAGCATACATAGTTTTTGGCAGTTTGGCAAGCGGAATTTGACCTCAAGGTCATTATCATAGAGGTCAACTCTGATCTGAGATAACTATTATTGGATTATGACTTCAAGGGGGAAGCCATGCAATTTAGCTTAATTCCTTTCAATTATTTGTCCAGTGCTATCCAGTTCATATTAATATAGCAGTGGCACTACTGACTGTATGTAAACGTAATGTTCATACTGTTCATATAGTCTACTATTTAGATGATCTGATTCTGCTTTTATTTGCTTAGTCATTTGTGAGTTGGTATCTCGAAAATGCCAATGACTCACACACATGGAAGCTACTCAAGTCGTAATTAGAGGTTGTCCCAATTAAGCTGTTAAATATAATTGTATATGGGAAGACGCTGACGCATGAGTATGTACATGTAGCATAAAGTATGTATGGTTCCAGTAAGACGGGTATAAAAAGTATAAAGTCGTATCCTCAAGTCCTTATCTCTAATCCAGAGGTCAAAGTTCAGTCTCTCAAATTACGCCTCCTTTAATATTTGTGTAGTTGGATCGATGATTAAAAAATTTCTCTATGTATATTAGCCATCCCGATTCTACTTTGCAACTTCACTTATCGTTATTACTAGTCAGTAGTGGATTTTATTAATGTTGAAGAAATGTCTTTGTTAATAATTTGTGTGTTGAATTTATTTCTCTCAGCTTTGGGTGGACCTACATATGTGGTCACAAGGGATGAAGGCCAGCCGTTGTTGGGATCAAAGAAGTGCACTTATGGACCGAGTTATTGGTGTCACAATATCACGTAAGCTCTTTTAAATCCTTTCAACTTACATTGTGGATGGTGTGTATTGATTAAATATTTTAATCTTGTGGTTTGCAGGCAGGCAAAGGAATGTAAGGCCATGAAGCATTGTATAAATGTTTGGGAGGGGGTGAAACTTCCGGAGGATAATGACAGCGTATGCCAAGTGTGTAAGGAGATGGTGAAAGAGGCAAGGGATCAACTTCTTAGCAATGAAACTCAGGTTTGTATTTATGAATTTATATTTGTGTGACTAGACAGTGTTTAATATCGTTATCTGTATTTTGTCAGGATGAGCTGCGTCAAGTTCTTGAAGGCTCATGCCAGCTAATCCCTCTCAAGTTGGTGGCAAATGAATGTTCGGATCTGATGGATAATTTTATTCCAGAGTTAGTTGATGCGCTAGTGTCCCGTATGGATCCGCAGGTAGTGTGTGCGGTATCAGGCCTATGTAATTCAGACCGTATTGATAAGATGCTGAATGAAACGAAGACGATTAAGCTGTCACCATCGTGTCCTAGATGCAATCACTTTATGTCGATGGCATTCAATTCTTTAAGATCTGAGAAGAAAGATGATTTGAAGATGAAAATGTTGGAAGCTTGTGGCCATCTCTCAAGTTATTCTGATTCTTGTCGTATGGCAGTGATTGAAGAATTTGACCAGATTTATGGACAAATTACACATGCAGATTCAAAAGAATTTTGTCAACTAATCGGCGTTTGTGATGAAAATAATACCGGAACTGAATTGGCTATTTATAATGATGACCTACCTTGTGATTTCTGCAAACAGCTAGTCAATTATGCAAGGACTTGGCTAATGGCTAACTCTACAAAAGAAGATTTCGATAAAATCGTTCAAGGACTTTGCCGTAGGTGTCCAGCCAAAGATAAATGTGTCGAATTTTATCAAAAATATGGAGCCGAAATTTATCAACTACTTGTCGATGACTTTGAGGCCGACAGCTTCTGCTCAAGAATTGGAATCTGCCCAAACGGAAACTTACTCAATGGACAAGCGGTAGGATTTATTTATTCATGGAATTTTTATTGTTTTTATATGTTTATGTTTAAAAATAGGAATCAAATGATGTGTCACCGGTATGGACGATTTTAAAGTCTTCGGTTGAAAATGATGACGAAGAGCATCCGATGCTGGAATTGACTCCTGGAGAAAGTTTGATTGGAAATGATGAAAAGAATTCATTGAAAGTTCCACCGAAATGTATCTTTTGTGAATATGTTATCCAACAAGTCCAGAATTATCTTGACAGTCCTCAGACGGAAATGGAAGTGAAAGAAGTTATCGATCATCTCTGTGACAGATATTTACCCAAAGATATGAGCGAACAATGTGATGAATTCATTACTAATTATGGCGACAGCTTAATCGATCTTTTGACACAGGAAATTAACTCCACTGAGGTAAAAAATAAACTTATAAAATGTTAAAATTTTACATGAATAATTTTTAAAATATTGGAATTTAGATTTGCCCAAAGTTGAAGCTGTGTCCAATGCCAAAGGATATTCTTCCAACTTGTAAACTCTGTGAATTCGCTATCACTAAAGTTATCAATATGATTGGGAAAAATCGGACAACGGTGAGGTTTAAAAAAAGTCAAAATGGAATTGAGTAATATTTGAAATCCTTTTGTTAGGAATCGATTGAGGAAGCGACAGAGAAAGTTTGTGAAATGATGCCGAAAAAATATTACAAGGAATGTCAAAATTTCATGAAAAATTATGGAGACCAAGTTTTGGAGATGATTTTGATTGAAGGATCATCCAGGGAGATTTGTGCTGCCCTTCATCTGTGTCTTTATGGAGCTGAACAAATTGAAGAGAAAATAATTGTCCAATCTCCTCTACCATTTGAACTTTATGTTCCATCCACTTTGATTTCAAATGACGAAGAAGAAACTAATGAAGATACTAAATGTGTCATTTGTGAATATGTCATTACTACTTTGGCCAGCAAAATCAAGGATAATGCTACAGAGGTGGGTTTAAAATTAAAATTTTTATTTGTGATGTTGTTTTAAATGGAAATGTTTTTGTAGGAAGAAATAAAAGAAGAGCTTGAACAAGTTTGTGGATATCTTCCAAATACTGTGAAAAAGAATTGTAAAAATTTTGTCGAGATGTACGGAGATCTTGTGATCAGTTATCTCGCTCAAGAAATGAACCCGGCACAAGTTTGCACTGAACTCAATCTTTGCAAGCAAAAAAGACGTAATAATGAATTTTACAAATAATATTTTTATTGTACTAATTACTGATGTTAATTTGAATAGAATATCAATTGACGCTGTCAAGATGTGAGCTCTGCAATGTCATGACTGACTACATCAGCATGAAACTTGAAGACCCTAAGTTTGTAAATAATGGAATCAATATCGTAACAGGGAAATTCTGCCCTTTATTGAGGAATTTAAAGACGGAGGTATGGATTAAAATATTTTTTTGGACAGTTGACGGTGGGGTAAATTTTAATGTTTATTTTAAAATGATTTAGTGTACGGAGATGATGGAAGACTATGGGCCGTACATGATGAGCTTATTGACTGAAAAACGTGATAAGGATCAAGTATGCAAGGAAATTGATCTTTGCTAGATGACAGATGTGTTTGATGCTCTCTTTTCCCCAATGTCGGTGGGAATATTTGTTATACTAGACATGCTTATTGAATTTAGATTTTGGGGGTTTCTATAATTTATCCGGACAAATATTTATGAATAAAAAACTATTCACATTTTTAAATATTTTATACTTTTTTGGGAATAATTCATCGGGTAGTTTGTGTTACGTTCGCGTACGTGGGTTGAATTTTGATCACTAGAAAATTCATAAGGAATTTTAAGGATCATTAAAATCTTACATCTCCCCATGAGAAATAAAAAGAGGCGGTAAATTTGAATACTTAAACAAAAGTTACAAAGTAGTTTATAATACTTTTTTAAATTCGAAGTTGTTTGAAAAAAATGGCAGGAGCAGTTGCAGGAAGACCGGTTGACTTGGAGCTGAAACAGGTTTGGATTTATTTTTAAAATAGCATCGGTCGACAAGTTTCAACGATTTTGAAGTTCGTTTATTAGTCACTGTCGCACTGAGCCGCAGGCAGACTATCTGTACCTTTATGTTGGTGCATGGCAATTTTGTGTGACACAGAGGTCGAGGTCTGATGATGTTGTAAAATGTTGATTGTAGGCGTTTGCAGAGTTGCAGTTGAAGTTGATTGACACAAACCAGAAGATAAAGTTTACAAATATTCAAATAGATGGGATGAAACGATCTATCCTCCATAAGGAGCTGACGGACAAGGAAATGTCGGTAAGTTTGTCATAAAATTTGAAAGATTCATAAATTAAATGTAATTGGGGTTGGGGTAACGGAAGTTGGACCACAAAATTTTGTTTCCACTAAAACTTAGAAAAAAATACTACAATGTGGAAACATGTGGAAACAAAACTTAGAACATTTTTTAGGTGGAAACAAAACTTAGAACAGAACTGCAGTGGAAACAAAACTTGGAAAAAATTTAGTTTCGCTTCCACTTAAAAACATGGGCTATTTTGTTTCCACTGAAATTTTTGTCAAAGTTTTGTTTCCACTACAGTTTTGTTCTAAGTTTTGTTTCCACCAATAATTTTGTCTAAGTTTTGTTTCCACCTAAAAAATGTTCTAAGTTTTGTTTCCACATTGTATTTTTTTCTAAGTTTTAGTGGAAACAAAATTTTGTGGTCCAACTTCCCTTACCCCAACCTAATTGGATTGTGTAATGAAATGTTTTTGTTGTGAGGTAGAAACTTCCCGAGACGACTCAAGTTTATGAAGGAGTTGGTCGTTGTTTTTTTGTGTCTTCAATACCAGATGTTCGAACTAACTTGGGAAAACAACTTAAAGATTTTAACGAAAAAATCAAAACTTTCGAGGTAAATATTTTTTATAAAAAAAAACATAACCAAGACTTGAAAAGTGTTATAAAAAATGTAACTTTGTGTTTGTAGTCTGGGAAGGAGATATTGGAGAAGGATTATAAAAGTACGGAGAATGCAGTTCGTGAGCTTGTGAATCGAAAAAAGAATTAATTTTGAGTGAATAAAAAATTTTGTTACAATGAAATTTATTGTGTCATAAAGTAAGGCAAATTGTTTGTCATTCTTTTAGTTAAGACTTCAACTCCAGTGTCTGTAACTAAAAGAGTTTCTTCAAACTGTGCAGAAAGTTTCCCATCTTGTGTTACTGCTGTCCAATCATCAGGCCATTGCTCATCTCTCCATGTCCCTTCGGATATCATCGGCTCAATTGTAAAACAATGACCCGGCTTCATCACCCCTACCGCTTTATTCTCTATTAACAATAATCACACGTTTTAGGTTGGGAAAGGTTAGATTATTTTGATAATAAATTGTAATTACTGGCGTAATGAGGAATAGACGGAGCAGTATGGAACAATCGGTGGATCCCGTGACCACAATAACTTCTTACCACCGAAAAACCATTACTTTGGGCATGCTTCTGAATTATATTTCCAACATCACGATATTTTACACCCGGTTTCACTGCAAAGACCATTAAACACTCAATCATACTTTCAATGAATTTCAAGTGGTTAACTTTCAATGAATAAAAATAAGAATAATTTTTCACCTTCTTCGATTGCTTTTTGTAGGCATTCCCAAGTGGTAGTGACAAGTTTTTTGGGTAATTCATTGTTGTTGAAATTTCCGATGAGGAAAGTTTCATTCAAGTCTCCATGATACCCGCGATGATAAACGGTGACGTCGACATTACAGATGTCCCCGTTGGAAAGTGGTCTAAGGTCAGGTATTCCATGACAAATGACTTCATTGACAGACGTACAACAGGATTTTGGAAATCCATAATAATTTAATGGACTTGGATAACATTCTCTATCCACACATGCTTCATGGACGATCCGATCTATCTCTTCAGTCACAACACCCACTTCTATAATCTTTGACGCCTCTTCCAAGACTTCACGAGCAAGCTGCGGTTCATCAATTATCATGTCATCATCATGTTAAAACTGATAAGTTAAAATCCTGACCTTGCAAGCGACTTTCATTCCGTTGATTTCATCTTCAGAAAGAACATTGATGCTGCTGGTGCCCCTGACGGCAAGTTCGGAGATGGGTCGACCAGAGCTACCTTCTAGACCATAGTCAGGTCGTGGTATGTGATCAGGAACCTCCTTTTTAGATGTGAGTGGGTAGTAGGGTCTTAGATTCCCAGTATATTTATAATATGGCCAAGGATTTTCTATACTAATTCCATTTTGAACTTTTGATTTCTTGTGCACGGACTTGTGCAATGACCAACTCTTCTTGAAACATTCCTAAAAAGTTTCAACAAATTATTTACTTGGTGAAAAATGACTTTTGTTAAATAAGAATACCTGTGAGCAAAAGAAAGACCCTTTGTCCACCCCATTTTTGATGCATGTTGGACATTGGGTGGTATGATTAAAAAAAGAGAAACCCTTAGAGAAAAGGGAATCGAGAAAAGCTTCGGCTCCGAGAAAATAAATCGAGAAAAGCTTTTGCCTGATTTGGTAT
>JAQFYM010002623.1:0-22558 GCA_034694785.1 Agrenia bidenticulata
ACTTATTTTATATTTCTGTTACATTTCATTGCATAATTTTAATTGTTTTTCCTCTTAAAATTATATATGCAACCCTTAATTGCAACGAATTTTGGGGGCCCTACTTATTACGCCTATAATTTAATCTTATGTATTTCAAAATTAGAACGTAGACTAAAAAATAATCATTAGATAATCTAGGTAGATTTTTTTAGAATTAAATAAAATTGTATTATGTAAAAAAAAAAATTAAACTGAGGCACTTATTGCTTTTCTATATAAAAAGGCTTTTCATACGAAAATATTTTTTACACCTAAAAGCAAAATCAAAACTGCGTGTTTTTGCATTATATTACATACATCATATTCAATGCGCTGCACTATTACTTGTAATTTTTATACCCGAAGCGTAGTACTTTTGCATTTCTTTGGAGTTCATACATATTTATATTGCTAAATGGAAATTTATTTCATGGAAACGGAAGTTTTCTCTCTTCGAAAAACAATTTTTTTTGTTTTTTATAGTATGGGCAATTAAAAACTCGAATTATAATAAAAGGATAATGAAAATTGTTTATAAAAGCCATTTTATACTTTTTTTGTAATGCTCTGCTTGTTATCTTACATTTCAAATATGTATGTATTAAAAATAATTACCTATTAGCACAAAAATCAATATAAATGGTAAAATTGCTACAGTTAAACTTGCGGTGGTTTTTTGTTCCAGTACTTTGTAAATTGCTATTTAGTTTGTAGTTTTTATAAGTAATATCAAATAGTATAATTATACGAAAACTTAAAAATGTTCATGTAACTACAAACAATTTACTTTTACGTAGTTTAAGTATACTCCTTTTAAAAATACTCATGCTAAAAGAACTATGCTTTGCTGAATTTTTATGCGGTATTTGTATATATTTTGTTGCAAATGAAGATTATTTTTTGACTACACGATTTTCTTTGTGTTATTCTAAAATAATGACAATAAATAACAAAACATAAAATATTTCAGTTGCAAAATCTTGCATTAAATTAGCTGAAGTTTTCTTATCATAGATGATTACTTGTCTGTGCACTTATACATCAAAACGTGCTGTTTCTGCACTATATCCGTGGAAAAACACTTTTTATTTGCAGATAAAGTTTTTTAAGCAATTAAAATACATTTAATTTGTTAATTTGTTAATTTTTGTTTTTTTTTGTAAAATAAAACCCATCAAAAAAAATAATTATTAAACGATATTAAAATAGATGTTTAAAACTTTATCTGATTTTCTTTTCATTATAATTTGTTTATTTATAAATGATAAAAAAGAAAAAAATAAGTTCGTCTTAAAGAAGTCTACTTTAATAGATAATGACTACATGATGTCCTACTATTTGCATCAAAGAAATCTAATAAACCAGACTTAATATCGATAAATATAAAAAAACAGTACATCTCACGTTTATAGTTTATTTTGCAACTATGCATAAGCAAGACTTTTTGTATTAGAAAGAAGATATAAAAATGATTTTATTTAAAGTTAACTGCAAGGAAATTTTTTTGCAAACGACTATCGTTTCAAAGACACAGTGCCGTGCAAAAAAACTTAATAAATTAGCATTTTGGGATGAAAAAAAAACATGTTTCTAGTTGTATTTATTGTTTTTTTTTTGATAATAAATGCTTTTAAAACTAAGATAAAAATAAAAAATCAATGGTATTAACAGATAATCATTACTGATATACAACACAATTTATATACAAGTTTGCATCATTGTTTTTAAAACAAGTGTTTTTCGGGAATTAATGTTTTGCAAGGTAGTTATTGTTATATAGTAACAAACAATGCATTTTATTTGTATCTTTTTAGAAAAATACATTAAGGTATGAGTCTGCATCTTTAGTCCATCATAAATTTATTTTTTTTAAGTTTTTCTTTTACTTTTTAAAATATGTTTCTTTTGGGATTTGTCTTAAATCTGTTTTTAATATTTATCGTTTTACTCGTGTACAACTGAGTAGAATCTTGTCGTTAAGTTTAAAATATCTACTATCTAATTGCGGATAAATTGTTTAGAATAACAAAAAACAATTTTCTTAAAGTAAACTTGCTCTTATGACATTAAAAAGAGTTGAAGTAAAGTTGTACAATTTTATCCGTTTATATATAAATTATGCTATATTTATCGTTGTAAAAATACACCCTTTGAAAAAAAAGTCTAAGGTATTAGCAAAATACATGTTTTTTTACAAATCGAAACTTTGCAAAAAATTATTTTGTTTGTTTTTACTTTTATTTTTTTATATCGTATTGGCAAATATTGGTTAAATTTTTTATTCTACCTTGCAAAGATGATTAAAGATTTTTAAACAAGATAAGTGCATCCTACAATTTTGATGGTAAAATCTCGCACCAGACCCGATCTTGACCTAATATAAAATGGATGAACCCGAAACCCGAATTGATATAAAATTCGGGTCGGGTTATCGATCAGATTATAAGTATTATAAAACCCTATTCTTCTTGTATATCACAAAAAAAGTATGCTGCTTTGCCGGATAATATTTTTTTTTGGTCCTGGATAGATGCAACTTTTTGCCCTTTTTTTAATAACACATAATCAGCCCAAAAAAATGACAATTTTACGGATATAACCTACACAATAGGGCCAAAAAAAACATTCGTAGTTGTTATTATTGTGATTTTGGGCAATTTGCAAGCTTTGAGCTAATTAACGCTATTCAAAACACAAAAAACTTATTTCACTAAATAATCGTAGCTATAAAAAAAATTAAGAAAAACAAAAGCTTACCGTGAAACTTTTCCTATACATATAAAACACGTCGGAACGCTTTTGATTACGTAAATCGAGTTTTTACAGACTTTTTATTGTTACGTACAGCATTGTAGCAATAAGAATTCCTTGAAAAAAAAGAAAAAAATACTAATTTAAAGCAATATATACCAAACTAACTTACCTTAAACAAACTAAGCAGCAAATATTTATATTGTTGGTAATCTTTTCTTTTACACATTTTTATGGAAATAAAAAAAAAATATGGATTTTCGGAAAAAACGGCTGCCACGTTTTTTTTTCGTGGCCTTAAGTTGTATGTTGCAAAATCCGGGCATGAATGTCTGCCATTTAAAAAAATGAAACAATTCAAGAGAGTTGTTGCTATTTTTAGCATTTTTTTATATTTCGGGTGCATTTCGTTTTAACTTATAGAAAAAATTACATGTACAATAAAATTCGCGCTAAAAAAACTTTGAGATAACACAACATAGTAAAAATCTTAAAATTTAAAATATGAAGATTTTTTTTGTAACTATTATTATCACCGAATTTTTAATTTTGAATATGGTAATATGATAATATCACATGATACAAAGTTTTTTTGTTTTAAGCGTATTGAATATTGGCCAACTGCAAAAGTGCATACTTATTTTGCACTAACATTTCATACTGGTCTGCATTTTTAATTGATTCAATTTTTTATTAGTTCATTGCCTTTATTGTCATCAATAAAAAATGCAGCAGCCACCAAGAGAGTCTTATTTCTGATCATGGTAAAGCTGTTAAAAATTTTCCACATATGTAAAACCCTTTTTATGTATTTGATTTAGTACAAATGCATAAAATATTGCTGTTTTATTTTTTCATGCATAAACAAGAACTATTTCTTTAATTTCAATAGTTATATATAAATGGAATCATATTAACCCTTTCACAATTTGGCTTTTAAAAAACGGGGCATCATAAAAATAGTGTAAATAAAGGGATTTCTATATTTTTTGTGTCCCATAATTCCAAATAAAAATCTCGCATTTGAGAGTATAATTTTCTAGGTGAGGATGATATTAAATGTATGATATAAGTTATGCATGTGTATTCTATAGATAAATATAATTGTTTATCTTAACATCCTGCTTTTCATTACAATACCCACCATTTATCATAAATACTCCACTTGAAATAGATTTGCAACAGCAAAGTTCGTAAGAAATAACTAGAATGAAAACAGATAACATGCGTTTAAATTGTTGTTATTGCCATAAAAATAATGAAATTTAGTTGTTAAGGCATCTATGTTTTCGGTCATATTACAACAAAGTAGTTATTGCTATATATGCAGGGCTTTTTTTGTTTTAAAAATCATGGGGGATCTCTAAAGCGCAAACAATTTCTTTGAGGAGAGGTTGTCTTTGTTTTTTTTTTGTACACAGAAACAGCCAAAGCCCTTTATAAGGACTTTTGCTTTAGGCCCTTACATAAAAAAGGTACCACTTATTGTACAATTTTCATAAAAAATTTTAAAAAAATTATTTTTTGACCATTTTTTGACCATTTTTTTAAAATTAAATATTATAATCAACCAAATTGCATGGTAAGCTACTCGTAGATTAACGCAATTTATTTAGTCTCTTTACTGCTTTGACTGCAAAGTCGTTGCATACAGAAAATTAGGTTGCCGTGTATTATACATTGTTTTTAGTGCAAGAATTACAATATATAACTTTTTTTCTAGAACAGACTTTAAACTCATGTACACCAATCGTACGAACTTTTGTAGTTTAGAACTAGATGTATAGCCTTGACATGCCATTTTGCACTAGCAAACACTTATATGACATGAGTTAATAGACGAGTTTGTTGCATATAAAAAAGTAATTTGCGTATATTTTAAGCTCTAAATTAAGGTTAATTATGCAAGTTAATTTTCATTAAAATAGGTTTTACTTATAAATGGTGAATAACAACTAAAACGTATTCATAACTATTCGGCATTTTTTTATTTAAAACTATGTGTATTCAATTAATTATACATTTTGCGGTGTGCACTTTTAGTAAATTTGTATACAGCTTTTCTTTTCTCGTCTTTTAAAAATTTAAATTCTTAGTTTTTCGTTTTTTTTTTTGTTTTATATAGCAGATACGAAAATTTGCGTAACAAAAAAAAATGCACCAAAAAGATTTTATTGTTTTAAAAAATGAAATATCTGTTGCATATAGATCATTGACTTTTTTATTACATTTATAGAAAAAACACCAAAATACAATATGAAATATTATATTTAAAAAAATATTAATTCTAACTATAATGTGATTTTTATTCTAAGGTATTTTATTTTTTTTTTTTGCAAATAAAACTATAGAACCAGGTACAAGTATATTAAAATTGTGTATATGTGTATTTAAACAGTGCAGTGGGGTTTTTTAGCTGCTCAGGACCCATTTTACTCTTCAATCCGTAAACGATAAAAATACACCCCACGCTTCACGTAAAACCATAACACGCGAATGACCTTACGGGTTAGACTTTTTTAAGTTTTTTATTGTTGATTTAATTTTAAATTGTTGTAAAAAACTTAAAAATTGGTATTTATCTGGTTTTTTTGTACAAAAACCAGCTTTTTGTCCTATAATTTTTACGCGCTAAAACAAAAAAAAAATTGCTGTTTTACTGCAAAAAAAATATGGATTAAGTTGCGTGCTTTTGAATATTTTTTTGCTACTCGTTTTTTTATTGCATCAACCAGGTTTTGTCTTTGTTATTACACAATAAAAACATGAAATTTTCAGTACTCTTTACTTCTCAAAATTGTAAAAAACTGCTGGTCTTGTATATAATGCATATCATTTTGTTTTTTTTTCCTTGCGTTTCATAAGTGATTTTAAAATTAATTTGTTCTTTTGCCTAAATAATATTCAAAGAAATTAGCAAAAGATATGAACCTTTAACAAAAAAACCTTTTTCACCCGGTTGTACAGCCAATAAAACTTTTATTAGAAAAAAAGAATTTTTTACAAAACCTGGGAGCGCAGCCCCGCAGCCCCGCAGCCTTCCCCCCCTCCTGCTCCCACACCCTACACAAAAACGCCGTATATATGTTTTTTATAAATGTATTCAAGTTACTATAAAATTTATTTTGCATGTTTTTTTAGTAAAGACGTCGTTTCGCATCATTGCTGACCATCTTAATACCGTTCAATTTTTATCACGTTAACAGAGTTATCTAGGGCTAAGAAAAATAAATAAAAATGCATATTTTATACATAATAAATACCAAAATATGCAAAAATATGCAAATAAAAAAATTTCTAGGCCTTATGATTATATATAAATTTCTTTGGCTAGTTGTTTTTTATACAACTTCAAAAAAAAAAGTTTTTATGTATTTTTTTTGAAAATCATAATGTCTGATAGACGGATTCATTTTAAAATATTTAAATTTTTAAAAAACGCAGTTTTGACTATTTCAGTTTTGCACATTAATCCTCTTTAGTGCTCTGTGTTGTTTTTTCAGTAAAAAAAATTGAAAATATATACAAAAAAAAGCAAAAACATAAAAAGTCATATTTTCCTAGCCCTAGAGATAACCAACCAAAAAAAAAGAACTTTTTTTATTTTAATTTTGTATTTTTTGTCTTTAAATTCCTATATTTTATCAGGGTCATATTTAAGTTGATATATAGACAACAAGTGCATTTTATCATCCAAGTTTGTTGGTATAAATGCCCATCTATTTTTTTTCAATGTTATTGGTTACTAAAGTACCATAAAAAAATATGTCTTTTTATTTTACTCGGAACGCAATATCTTGTTGTATTTCTTGTTTGAATGTAGGTTTCTAAAGAAATCTTTTTTCTTTTTTTCAGTGGCGTAGCGAAGGGGGACAGGGGGTAGGGGGCGAGGAGGGGGTGACTCGTGCCGGGTCGACCCAAACTCGCCACAGCGCCTGAATGACCCCTTAGGCTGGCAAACTCGCCAGAAAAATGAAAACAACACAATAAAACAAGATGAAAAATATAAATAAAATATATATTATTAAAAATTATGTACAAAGGCGAAAAAAAAATAAAATGGTTAGGGTTGGGTTAGGGTTAGGGTTGGTTAATAAAAAAATAAAAATTGAAAAAAATAAGACATAAAAACAAATACTTTGTTAATTTTGAAAAGTTTACGTACAATGAATCTTAAATTTATTTTTCAACTCGTTTTTGTTATAAACCCAAAAACCCGCCCAAAAAATGTCCCCTGGCGAGTTTGCCATACCCTCTTTTTAGGGCGCGCTGGCGAGTTCGGCCGCTGCCTTTCATATATGCGTTACTTTTTTTTAAACAACACTACCCCTACTCCTAACGTAAACCCTGCTTCTAACCTATACATAAGCATAGTTACGCTTACGATATGCATCTTTGGTAACGATTTCTACGTGAAATAATTTTTTGTGTTTTTTTTTGGTGTTTTATTAAGTAGAAGTATTTTTTTATTTTTTTCATTTTTGCTGAGTATTGCAGTTACATGTATTGTGTTGATTTTTAGGTGTGGTTATTTTATGGTTTTTAGCTTTTTTTATGCGTTCGGGACAAATGCACCTTCGGCGCAAAGTGCACCAGCCCGTGTTTATTCGGTTTTACAGCAAGACTAAATTAGGACATAAAATTATGTATTGAGCCAAATTCATATAAGTGAGAATTAAAAATATCTACTCTCAAAAACATGCAAGACAGAGAAAAACTACACACAAATGCATAAATCCGCTTTTCTGTATTTTTATTAAAAATTTGAACCAGAGTTGCCAAGATAAATAAGAATTTAGGTGGCTAAGAAGAATGCGTTTAATTTTTTAAGCAGTTTTTTTTGGCTGATATGTACTAGATTTTGTTTTTTGTACGAATTCTGGTAATTTCGTTTTTTTTTTGTATAGTTAACGGTTGCTTAAAAGTAAATTTACCAAATAATGCTTTCAAATACATCTTTTCTGTATTGACAACGTAAACTGCAGACATAAGGGTATTTTGTTGTATATTATTATCAAATTTTTATTGTAAACACATTGATGCAAGACGGTTATGACAGATTTATAAAACCATGTTCTATTCAAGACAAAAGTGAAGATAGAATTAGAGGACAAATAAAAAAGAAACATAACTTTTATGTGGTTGCAAAATAATTCCATGATTTTATTTTTTACTTTTTATTGCATTATAAATTTTTTATTTGCACATTAAGCTTTTTAATTTTTTTTAACGCTGCTAAAGTTCTTACGATATATTTTAAAAAAATATATTATATAACGCTCGTTTATCTAAGATATATATTTTTAACATTATATATTTAAAAGTAATAAAAAAAAAAATTTGTTAGCAGTATGCATGTATGACGAGCGTGTAAGTGCAGGGTGTAGGCAGATTTAAAACCAGGGGCAGGGTAAACTTATGCATGATTTTTTTTTATTTTTTTCTTGCAATTTTATGCCGAAATAAAACGTCATCAATTTTTTTTTTAGCACCCATAACAAAGAAACTAGGTTCCCACTCTGAGTTAAGGTACATATGTCTTAACAATAACGATTATGACGGTCTAAGATTTTTTGTACAAAAAAATTGCAATATTACGATCTTCTTAATTGTATAAAAATTAAGAAAAATTGATATCACTAACAGAAAAAATAATTTAACGCTATGTAAGGGTTTTTATTTTTTAATTGCAAGCTGGCAGTGTGTTAGTATCGTGTAGAAACAAAAATGAACTTTATTCTGGAATATGACCTAACAATTCTGTTAAAGAATATACTGATTTTTTCAGACATTTTTATATCTATTATGCTACGTTTATATAAATAAATATTATCCGTTTTTTTTTTAATTTATCTGCATGATTTGTTGGCAAATAATGAGACACAAGTTTATTTCTGATTTACTTGCATTAGTCAGTAAAACCCTACCCTTGATACTGATCGTAAGCCCTTATGCATGTTTTAAATTATATTTATACATGCATGCACAATATAATATGTTTTTACTTGATACAAAAATGAAATACTGTTTACGCTTTAAAAAAGCTACCAAATTTGAATACCATTTTTGTTCCAATTTCAAATGTGTTTTGGTACTATTTTATTGAAAAAATATTTTTCAAAATATTTTAATACTTTAAACAAAGAAAAGCTCTTTAAGTAGTTGTAAGAACACAAACTAGCAAGTAACACGTTTTTTATATAAAAATGCATAGTTTTGGGTTGTATTTATTGTC
This sequence comes from Agrenia bidenticulata, assembly GCA_034694785.1. Taxonomy (NCBI): domain Eukaryota; kingdom Metazoa; phylum Arthropoda; class Collembola; order Entomobryomorpha; family Isotomidae; genus Agrenia; species Agrenia bidenticulata. Next base: position 9,008 of record JAQFYM010002623.1, read on the forward strand.
TATTTTTGTACTTAGTATTTGCAAATTTCTTTTCACATTAGATATAAGATCTATTTCCAAGACTTTTTCATTTTAGATCATTACAGCTTGTAAGCGAAGTTTAATACAATTTCAAGTGTATTTGCTTTTATAACGAAGCCAAGGTGGCAGAAACAACAAAGGTTATTAAAAATAGAACTCACTATTTTCCAGTGGACATAGTTTTGTATATGAAGATAAACTGGCCGCGGTCTTGGGTGTCTAGCATTGCCCAATAAGGTGCAAATTGTTAAAATTTACTATAATCTCGTCATTTCAAAGATTTTTACTACAGAGCTAACGGCTATAATTAAAAAAGTTTAAAATAATAATGTATAAAAACTTGATCTTTGTAAGTAAACGACTATGCAAAACCTTCAACAAGGGTGATTTTACCCCTTTTTTGTCATTCATATACCAGTGCTATAGATAAAAAGTTTTTGTGTATTTAATTAAATTTTTACGAAATAAATGTATTTTTTTTCATGCCGTGTTAACATTATCAGTAAATTTGTTTTTTGCTTTTTATGCAAAAATAAACAAAAAATGTGTTATTTTGTTTGTAGGCACTTTTTATGCTTCCATAATTAAAATTTTTTAGCAAAAAAAATGTGTTTTACTGTGGTTTGCATGCATTTAGGCTAAGGAGCAACCGGCCTGTTTATAATCTTATGGAACGTATATCTATACATCGGGTATTTATAGAGCGGCGCCGAGTGCTACGGGGTTATAAAAAGGGTTTTTATAAAAACTTAGACTTTTTAAAATATTATATATGCAAAAATTTACAAAAAAATGTATAATTAATCAAGTATTGTAATTTTTTTAACACTTTGATATGCTATTGCAAAGCTTTTGGTAACTCACTATTGTTGTTGGTTTTGCTAAAAAAAATAATATAGTAATTTTGGGGATTGTAAAAATAAATCGCGTTTTGTTGATGTTAAGGACTTTTTTAAAAAACAAGAGATTAAATAAATATTCTTTAAATTGTAAGGGTATACAAAATAGATTTTGATGCCGTGTTTAATAATATTATTTTTATATGTTATTGTGGCATCCTCAGTGCATCATCGTAGCCGTAATTACCATCTTAGGCGGTATTGTCAAAAGGTGTACACCGACATTTTTCAAATGTAAAAGCGCGTTTTACCTTAGGTTTTTAAACTATTTTTATTACAAAAAACATAGGTTGCCAAATAACTTTTGTTGGTACAAAAAAGATTAAATTGTCATGTGAACGTTTACTAAGTTATTACTTGCAAAACACCGGCATTTATATACCTTAATTATTCATAGTTTTTTCTTATACATGTAAATACATACTGTAGGGCGTGCTGTGCGGTCTTCGGTTTTGTTTTTTCTATTTGCAACATTTTATTATCATTTGTTTGGATGTAAGATGATACCAATAATAAAGTTTGATAATTTTTTGCCGTAGACAACACAGAAAGATTTAACACCAAATTTCATTGCAACACCAAGAAAATTACTCTTTTCTTAACGTTTATCACCGCCTTGTTATTGCATATTGTGTATGTGCGTTTTCACCGGTAAATAGCGCCGGCCCATAGGTACAGAAAAAGTACGGGCAAACAATGTCAATTGAACTAAACTGCTCAGGATCTGGCATTTAGGTATACTTTTTTTTCCATTTTGCGCCAATATATACTATTTAAAAACCTGTTACTTATATAAAACCACTGACTAGTGCACGATATATTTACAGTGGTTCTAAAAAAGAATAAATTTCCTATTACGCAACTTTACTTGTTCAGATCAAGCAATTAGATTAAAATGCAATACAGTTTTGCTGTGACCCTTCCCGCTATTTTTTCTTGTCTATAATTACCTAAAAAACACTTGTATAGATGCACGTTGACATATAAAAAAACAATAGCGGCTGTTCGACTAGTAAGGCTTTGTAGTGCGATAATATTAGACTTGATACACCAGTGTACGCAATTACAAATTAACAGCAGATTTTTTGATCTAGACACGAACTAATAAAAAAATGCTAAATTCATTAATATAAAACTTAATACAACGCATTTTATACAGAGAATATAAAAAAGTCGCTTTGCGATTTGCAGCCGAACTCTTTTTATTAACTTTTATTACTGATCAATAAAAAACACCGCGTTTTTACGTTTTTTGCGAAAAAGATGTAACTATGCGTAAAATCTGATAAGAAATTATGCATAAAATGCACACTGCTAGCAACAAATTCACACATTATACAAACTTTGCGCTTTAGTGTGACCTTATATGAAAATTAATAACATTTATATATAGAAAGTATTTTATATATTATTAAAAACTGTTGTTGCTGCAAAACAAAATCCAGTATTTACAGAAACTTGAAAATTCACGTCGTCCGTCGTTCGTATTGTAAAAAAAAAATGATTAAATGAAATCTGGTAAACATTTTGTATAAACGTAAAAAGGAACAGCGATTTTTCAAACGATCGCATTTGCCTTCTTAACATGTATACAAACATAAACAGAGTATATACATTATTTAGAATAACTATACAATTTAAGAAAAAAGCTGTAAAGAACCAAGAAAATTCTAAAATTGAAAATAAACATTTGTATTTGCAAAGAACGGGCACAACTAGAAGAAATTACAATTTTGGTGTTTATGTTGTTTTGTTATGCTTTGAAACTGCAATTTCTGTAGCTGTTTAAGTTTTCAATTAAATTAAACTTTTTGTTCGTAATTTTACGTTTTTTTTTGTAGTTTTTTTTTGTCTTTTTTTGTTAAACGACAGCTTTTGAACAGCATATAATATTTATCTAAAATATTTTATATCTTTTTCTGTCTCAGTATATATTTGGTCATATATTATTTCATCTTTTTTTTTTACTCGGGTCATGATTCTTGGCGATACTAGATTTTTCTTTTTCATTTGTATTGTTTTTCTGGAAGCGAAAGAACTAGTTTTTTATTTTAACTGATTCACTACTATTTCAGGACAACATATGTTCTTGCAAACTAATTTTTGTCGAGTTTTGTTGTAACACGTTGCTGTTATATTACGATTAGTACTATTGGTTACACGCGGCTTTTGCTATACAAAAATTTGGCCTTAAAATCTTTGATGTAACACTTTTAATATTTATTATATTTAAACGCATGCATTTTGTCCGTGTCTACCAGTGGCGTCTTCACCAGGCGGGACGAGGGGGTGTACCTAGTAATGCTTTTTAATTTTTTTTAAGGGGGGCTAAAAAATCATAATTTTTATTTGAAAGTAATTTTATACTTAAGACCTCAAAAAAATACATAAACAATTTCCAGCAAAGGGGTACCCCTCCTTGCCCATCACCCCCTAGATCGCTCCACCGGTTCTACTCTTCTTCAGAAAATTTTTCTCGCCTAAATTTAAGGGCCCGGGGGGTCATTTTTTTGTCAAAAGGAAAATTTTAATTGCAAGAATCCAAAATAAAATTTTTTAAATAATGTTTTTCAAAAAAAATTAAAACGTTTGAAACATCAAAAAACAAGGTTTTTAAGCTCAAACTTTTTCTAAAACACTGACTACCCCCCTGGCCTAAACATTCATGAATACACCACTGGTGTCATTCGTAGTAAAATGTTTTTATGCGTGCAAAACAGGCCATATACTGTGTCCCTGTTGTTTTCGTTATATTTTTACGCCACCGGTTCACGCTATTTGTTTCTTTTATAAAAGCGGGGTATGAATTCTAAATTTTTTTCTGTATTGCTAAACAAATAATTTAATACGAGAACTTTTACCGCATCTAAACTTTTTACAAGCAAAAAAATATTTTGAGTCGTTTTCTATTGTAAAAATGACTTTTTTTGTCTATAGATCAAACATAAAAAAAAATTTTTTTTTTTTTTTTTTTTTTTTTTTTGCATATGCTATATAAACAAGCAAAGTTTGATTATAGTTCTTAAATATGCAGTAGCCCATTACAAAAAAATGTATTTTTTGTTTCATAAACTTTTTTCTTTGCGTATGCGAATTGTTTTTAGATAGGCATTACGCAGTTCGGCCATCTATAGCTTGTTTCTGTCGTTTAAAATAAAAACCATACCACGGATAAGTATAAAAAAAACGCGACACGGCTGTAGGTTAACAATGTACGTTTAAGCAACTACATATCGTATACAGCACATCAAGAATAAAAAGGCATAGTTTGGATCGAGAACAAATACAAAGTATTTTAAAAGCTTGAAAAAAAATCTTTTTTTAATCTATACAATATATTGTGAGGCACGAGAATTATTTACACGTAGAAAACTGTTGTTTCAAAACCGTGTAACTTTTTTTGAGAACAGGTATATACAAATTTGAGACAATTACTCAATTAAAATGCTTACAGTTTTTTAACATTATTTAACCAATATAAATAGATGTAAACTAAACAAAAAATACATTAATAAAGTATCTTTCTAGTATCATCATATAGAAGAGTTTAAAAATGATTGTAATCGTATTTAATTTTTTTACAAAATTAATTTTTAGTTACGTAACATTACTATCAACAATAAAACTGTTTACGTCACGTGCAATTGCATGTATTTATAGATATTATTTTGCTTTTTTATTTTTTACTTGCGTCTTTCGATTCTGTGTATAATAAAAATTTTTCTTTATAAATAATTTCTGTCTGGTACTTTATTCTTTGGTGTTTTTTGTTTTGGCTTTTATCAATAAAATTACTTCTGAAAAGTTTGCAAGGAACTTACATGGCTTCATTCTGCCAAAAAAAACGTGGTTATAGAAAATTTAATTTTTTGGAATGAGCTAAACCACGACACTCTTTTTTTTCTGTAGGTCTTGAGTATTTTTTTATATAAATGCACAGCAAAACTATCGATTAGCAATATTGTAACTTTATAGGTGTTTTTAAACAAAACGTGACTTCTCATGCCTTAAAATGTATAAAGATAATGCATCTGTACATGAAATGCCTACATTTTATGCGATCGATCTATATTAAGGCAAATTTGTAATCTTAGACTAAATTGGTAGCACTTTTTTGTGATTTAGTTTTTTTTTAAATCGCTTGAAACCGCGGTTTACTGGCATAGTTACTACAATAAAAAAAAACAGATGTAAATGTTTATATATTCTAGCAGTTTTGCAGTAAAAGAGCACTTGCTTAATTAGTTATTGAGATACATTCTTCGGTTTTGATGTCTGCAAGTTTTGTTTTGGTACACCTTTTTATAAAAATCAGCATTTAAAACTTGATTAAGTAGTTTTATCTTTTAAGGCTGGTTTTTGCAGCGCATGGTATTATCTTGCAAAGTTTACGTACTCATGTAGACTGTGATTGTTTGTTCTTTACTTAATACTTGTAAAACAATTACACATTAGCCCTAGTATATTTCTTTTTTGCAGTATTGATTAACTCTGTATGCCATACTATGGTTTTGGTATACAATATTTTGTTTTTAAGAACAAAAAATATCCAAGGATTTATCTTTTGGTTTTTTTCGTAACGCGCGTATTTGTTAAGCAGTTTTTTTCATTTTTTCATATTTTTGTAGAGAAACTTAAGCAAGCATCTGCTTGTTACGAAGCAAGCTATTGCCGAGAAAAAGCCATACGCATCCAGAAATAACAACATGCATTTTTTCCTGATTCTCGTTTAATGGAAAACTAAATAAATTATATCTTAAATGTCTACTGTTGACTGCCATCTGGAGATTTTTTGGTAGGTAAGTTTGACGTGTGACTCTTGCAAGTCGTATTCATAAAAGAACCAACGATGTGATATTTTGTTTTATAGGGTTGTATATATATATATCTTTTTTTAGGTTTAAAAGCAACACAATAATCAACCTTATTATATATGCAAAAAATGCCTTTTGTAATTCGCAAAAGTTCGGTACTTTATTTTATTGCCAATGTTTTATGTTTTTATAGGTTTACCACGACGTTCAAAAAACTTTTGGTAACATTTACCGTACTCAATACAATGTCTTGTAAACCGATTACAACTAAAAAAAATACTTTAGTAAAAAAAAAAATGTAGAATAAAATGATCTTTTCTGGGGGCGAAAGTTAACGCTCGAACAACGCATAAACAAAAGACATGTGAAGCCGGATTGTTTTCTCTAAGAGTGTTTATTAGTGGAAGAAACATAAAAACGAAACATTTGCTAAAAATTTCAAGGTTAAAGAACTCTATTTAACAAAATATAAAACAAAAAAAAGAACGAAATTGATGATGCTGCAACAACTAAAAAAAAAGAATAAATTTTAAGTACATTAATCATCTATAATTCAAAGATAATGGAGAAACACATAAATAGATGGTGATATGCAAAATGAAATATGTAAAATATACATATTTAAAAGAACGTATTTAGACACAAGGCATCAGTCCTACAGAGTAATAAGAAAATCAATGATGTTTATATTGAGTGCATTATTACTTTCAAAAAACAATTTTTCCAATTGAAAATTTACCAAATGAATTCCAAAAAGGTTGTAAAGTTAGATATCATATAACACTTTATGAGCACTAATAATGGATTATAATTCAATTTTTTGTTGATTTTTGTTTCTTTGTACAATAAATAAACGTTGTTTTTGGACGGCTTATTGTACTTGTACTTTTTATGTTGTAAATTGACTGATTACTTTTTTTTTCGCTCGCATATTGATTTTTTATTAGTTGAATCCAGCTATGGTTCATAAGTATGATATACCGCCTGAAGTAAAACGAAAGAACCCGGGTTTTCGCGATTCACAGTATTCGAAAAAATTACACAGCTTAACATATATATTATGAAAACATATTGACTAACTTTTGACCAATTGTTGCAAATATTGTACGACATGGCTGCGCGCCAAAAATGAAAGAAGTATATTATAATTGCTATATCATGTTGAATGAAATCCAGGCTGTCTAATCAAGACAAGAGTATCTGTATTACTACATTCACATTTGAAAATCGTACATATGCCGTAATCTGAAGTGCTCAGTGTAATTCTTGTCAAAATTTAGTTGTCGGATTCACAAAGACCAAGTTCTTACTATATGCCGTTTGAAATTTTTGAATTTTGTTAAATAACCTATTTCAAAATTTCTTTTAATTTTTTAGGTTAGCTTCTATATTTAACAGCTGGTAAAGACGTTGATCACTGGGCATAAAAGGCTTTTTTATTTGATAAAGTAGTGTTAGTTGCAAATAATTAAAAAAGATATTGGTAATTCTGACTTATGACAGTTTTCATTTTTTCATGTAGCTTAAGGAAAATTCATTGTATTTTTACTGATTATATACCTAGTATATGTTTTCTTGCAGTATTTTGATATAATCAGCCAGTATGTAAATTTCCTCGTCCTCAATTAACAATGCTAAAAAAAATATTTTTTTGCGCTTGTGGCAGTTTTCATCTAAGATATATGAGATACATCTTAAAACATACGAAAGCTTTTGCAAATAAATATATGATCATTTTTTAAAATATTTAGGATTTTTGTAAATATCACAAAAGATACCTTGCTTTAGGGCAAAAAAAAATGTTTTTTTGTTTTTTTATATTGCATACGCATAAAAGAACACTCTTTAATACGTAAAATACAAGATAAACTTTTTATATAACGGCATTGGAGTATGCATAAGAAATTCCGCATATGCAAAATTGTTTTGCGTATGCAAAAGTAGACACGGACTAAGTTGTCGAGATCAACATACACTGCCCTATATATTCTATGCAACAAAAATATGCATACACGCACAATACAGAGTAGAAAAAAAATTTTTTTTATGTAAGTATAAACAAAACCAAACGAGTCCGCTGTGTATGAAGGGTTAAAATTGGTTATGTATATTTATCACGTATGAATAAGGGTTAAATTTTGCCTATTTTTGTAGTGATATAAATCAAAGTGCACACGGCAATAGACAAGGAAAATACAGCTCAATATAAAGACGATGATTTTTTTTACAATTAAAAAAATGATTTTTTATTCTGTCGATTTTCTACATCTAAAAAAAAGCTCGAATACAGTATTGCATATTAAAGTATACGAGCACATATTTATTATTTTTATTAAATAATTATTCACTTACTTTTGTTCGCTATATACGATATTTCAACTGTTTTCGAGGTTATTACTTTTGAGATAAACTTTGAAAGCATTAATATTCATTCCACTATGATAAAGTCGCAAAAAAATCTAATATAAAAAAGTTTATACTTTAAAACTTCTGCGAATGATACTGCTTAGACAGAATAACCAATCAAGTAAAACTTTCTCTACCTAGAAAACATAAGTCTATAGCGAAAGTAAATTAAAACAATTATATAAGTTTTTTAGAACAAACTACATAACCTAGTCAAATTTAAAACAGGTTTAATCATGTTAATTATAGAAAAGTTCGTCTAGCCTGAAAAATAGTTGTTTGAGAAAGCACGTATTAAGAAATAAAAGGATATAATGTTTATTTTACAAATAAGCCTTTTTTACAAATAAAGTATGTATGTTCTAGTTTTTAAAGAGGCTGTTCAAATATTAAGCAACATTATAACATTGAATTCCACTTTACTTTGTTCTTAAATGTATTTTTTTGTAATAAGTCTTTGTTGATTTTTTTTTTGTTTTAAACACTTGTAACTTTGTATATAATTGTATTTAAACCATATTCATAGCACATTACGTTGTTATACCCGTAAAAAATTGCACCTTGCTGTTTAGTCGACTACATTTTAATAATACAGTCATGTTCGTTTTAGTCTTTGTCTAGGGATATTATTGTTTTTTTGCTTTATTAATTTTTTTTTTACGCGCATTATTTACCTCTTTCACACATTTTTTGGATATCAGTAAAAAAAAATTTAGCTACACAATATAAGGAATTCGAGAAAATTTACGGGTAAAATTATCATGGGGCAGCTAAAGGTCAACAAAAAATGTAGAAAAAACGCCCTGGTAACGTGACTTTTTTAAAAACCTCTACAATGCCAAAAATCTAAAAAGGTGCATGTTTGCACAAAATTATAAGGAATGTTAACCATGGCGGAAATCACGCTTTCTTGTACTTTTTAAATAATGCGAATGTTTCAAATTTTATTTTTATCCTGGAAAACTACAAACTTAAAAGTTTACCATTTAATTTTTTTTAATTTCGTGATCAGCTTTTACATCTTACTTTCTTCCGGCCAAAAAACTTGTTCAGTTTATATAAAATGTCGGTAATATGACGTAAATATTTTAAAATCCACGCTATATTTAAAGGTACATATTCTAAATTTTGAACCGCTTACTTTTAAATTTTTTTGACTAATTCTTTTTGTAAATTGTGTATAGTGAGTACAAAATAGCGTTGTTACAGGCGAAATGCACGCAAGTTTATCTTAAAGAGCATATATATATATATATAAAGATCAAGTCTTTTTAACACAAGTAGTAGACTTTGTGATTTAAATTATAATTTCATGCTTCTTGTATTTTTAAAAAATTTATATCTCTATACTGAGAAAACCAACGACAAGTTGGCTTACACAAAACTATGTGATAAAAGTTGCGGGATCGCTAATTTGTTTAGTCTTTGCTAGAGATTGATTTTGAATCTAATTCTTAAGGCATATAAAATACAACTGAACAAGTTTTTTTGCTGTAAATTTTTATAACAACTGGACAACTGTTTAAGTACGGAGGTCATTTTTCTATAATGGTTTTACCTAGCATTTACTCTTTTTTTTTGTTTTACTTGTAGATATTCAATAAGACAGTACCCTTGGTTTTTATCTATTCGTTGCAGCCGATAGAAAAAATACAGAAATTATACATCATATACTAGAAAATGACAAAGCTCAGAAGCGGACTACCAAATAGAAGGGCTATGGGTCACTTCATTTAACCCTATACTTTACTTGAATTTTTAAAACCTATAAATCGTAATTGTTTTATATTTTGATTTTACCCCTATAAACTTACAAAATACTTTACAGTCTTCTAATATACGAAGATCTTAGGCTTGTTTTCTATGCAAATGTACCTGCTGTCACAATAAATGCGTATTTAAGCAAACTTTATTGATATGGTTGCAGCTTTTTGAAGTAGTTTATGCTAATAAATTCTATCAAGTTTTATGGGAGACGACGTGCAAATGAAGCAGATAATAGTATTCAGCAGTGGCGTATCCAGGATTTTTTTACGAGGGGGTTTTAAGTAATTTTTTTATATTGTTTAGAAATCCGAAGCTCAAAACTTTAATCCAAAAGCGCATAAAAAAGAATGAATCAAGATTTCATGTTAAATCTATAAAGGATTTTAGTGTTTGCTATTTTTTTTAGTGTTTTTCTTTTTGTTTTTTCACCTCTTACGTGAGTATTATATTTTGATTTTAGGAAGCAGACACTTTCGATCGCGTGTAAAGCAGTAGTATATAATGGTTGAGCACGTATTTTCTCCTTTAATTTGTACCAACTGATTTTTGTAATACAAGATCTCTCGAATACATCTCGAACGCGCAATAAATTTAAAACAATCCAGGGTCGAGCAATTTGCTAATTCATGTCCCGTTTTACGACATTACCACGCAAAAACAATAACAAAAAAAAATTCATATAACTTTAAATATTTTGTTATACAATATGAATGCAGCGGACAATTTCTTACAACAAAAGTCAACTAAAAGTCTAATTTTAGTCACAATTGGTGTAGAAAAAATGTATTAAAACGCTAAAGAAATGTTATACAGCTAGCAGTCAAAACAAAAATGCCATGAATAAATAAAAGTTTGTTAAAAAGGCTCGGTTACGATTATTTTCAAGTCTTTTTATTAGTTTTCTTTTGATACGGTTTACTTTTTGCTAAGGCTTGGTATGCAAAATTCAACATACTCCTACATAAATTTCGTAATCGAATGATAGCTTGGCTGTTTTACAATAGAATTTTTCTTTTTGATATAAAATTTTAAAATTTAGTTTCGGGCTTTTTGGTTATATTCGAATACATATCAAGAGGTGCTTCATTGCACTAGAACATTTTAAAAGCAACCACGTGCCACATTAATGATATGAGTTTACTTTTCTACTAGGTACGTTTAGCCCTTAAGATGCTTTCAATATAGTTATCGACTAATGCAACGTACATGCTGTTAACTATAATTGCACTAATTTGGACATACAAAAAAATGCTCATATAAAAATACCATAGATCATTAGTTCAAAAAAAATAAGAAAAGTTATAAATTTTCAAGTATGCACCGATGCCTTTAATATTTTTATTTTACTTTTTATAACATGCGCTTCATTAAAGACTATATTCTACTATACAATCAGAATGCAAATCTCAATTTTTATGTTATGATTTGATGCAATATCAAAGAAAGAACTACCATCTAGAATTAAACTATCATGGAATTTCTACTTGTTTTCAAGCAATTTTCCCATATATGAAAATTTAAAATTGAAATGCAACTAACAGTCAAAAAAAGCCTTGTACATAATTGACTTTGTATGAAGTCCGTTAGCAAATAATTTATAATACAATTTAAATAAAGAGAAAATTCGACGGAGCAATCTTAAAAACAAATCTTAGGTCTTTTGATTTGCATTTTGCTTGTGATTAAACTGCAAAAACGAAGATGGCATCAAAACCGATATATCATGTGTTGCCTGTATATAAAAAACATAACATTTTTACAATAACAAGTCCCCGCAGATTTACGCTTTTTGCATTAGAAAAAGTAGTTGCCAGCATATTCGGAATAACTTATTGTATTTTTAAAGGCATCAATTATTCTGTAAGATATTTGCATAGTCTCTAAGCACCTGCAAATAAAAAACTAAAATAAAATTCTTTGTGATCTGTACAAAACACGAAAAAAAAGTAGACACTGCTTTTTTTTTATTATTACAACCTTTACAGTGTCAAATCAAACCAGTAAAAACAGAGTAGCTCTGTCAAAGCGTGCAACATTTGTACAAAAAAGCATTACAATGAATTTTTTTTTTTCGCGTCATATTTAATGTGTGTAACATAACTACATATAAAATACATAGAATCAGTTTTAAACTTTTTACCAATTATATCTATTGCATCAAAATATATTACGGGCTGCTTCAAGCATTGGCTTCTTTTGACTCGTTGCATACCACAAAAATATACAAGTGTGATTTGACGATAGGTATTTATAATGCTTTTTATTTTATTTACCGATTTTTATATAGAAACCCACGTAATGATACTTGCCTGCTTCAATAAAAAATGCCTATGTAAAACACTTGTAGGTGTATATGGCAACGATTTGATTGTACCATTGTTCACAGATTCATTTTATTTGTTGTGTTCAAATAAAAATACGCGTCTTAAATAGTTTTATTTTTATACGTTGACTAAATCTGTCAAAGCAACAAAAATACTATACCTAATATGTGAATTGTTTTCTTTCATAAAATATATATAAGATTGCAATTGCTTGAAGTAATATTGTGCAGTAATATGCATCTTTATGACTAATTAGACAGACTTGTGTTACTTATAGAAACATGAATACCTATGCATTACTTTTAATGTTTTTAGTTCGTTTTGAGCAGGTTTATAGTTATGTAAAATATGAAATTTGCTTTTTTTGAGTATAAAAGGCATATAATTAACACGTAAACGTATATGCCTAGGATCTGTATCGAGACTCTGCGTAGTTATTTGTATATCGGTTGAATTTTTGTATCAAGGTATATAAGGCGCTGTTGTGACTGTTTGTTTACAAGTGCACATTTTTTACATACTATCTAAATACTGTTCTATATTTTTTAAAAAACTTGCATACGATGTTTCTTTAACATGCAAAATTGTAACATGTACAATGCTAGGTGCGTATAAAATAAAACGTGCGCATAAAATTATTTCTAAAACACTAATATATACTACATCACAGCAAATATTTTTTGTAGATTAACAGTTATAAACGCTGTAAAAAAATAGTTTTTTTGTCCAAATGTACATGTTAGTTTAGTACATTGTTTTACAAATAATCAAGCACAATATTTTTTTCTAAGCAACATTATGAAGCTTCCACTTTTTTGAAAAACAAAAAAATGCGTCAAAATGTCAGATGCGATTTAACCTGTAGCTCTAAGTGTATCTATTTTCTCGATAAGTGTAGGAACATGGAGTATTAAGTTTTCTATGCGTCGTCTTGATATCCTAAATCGGAAACTTTAACTCTGTAAAAAAAAATATCCAAAACGTACCCCAACAAATTAAAACTTTAGCATAATTCGGTGCGTATTTTTTAACATTTTAAAATAATTAATAAAAAGTTTTGTCACAAAACTCTTACCAAAAAAAATCTTACCCCTTAAATCAGGGCAAGCTTTTATTTTTTACGAGGGGTGGGGGGGTATAAAACCCTTAACCAGTACCTAGATACGCCACCGACACAAGGCGTTCTGTATTTCCGTCAATTTTTTTGTATGCAAGTTATACCATACTTTATGTTCAAAGAGGACCGCAGTCTTTGATAAAACATGGAACCGTTGCATATATGCAGGCCTTTTCGCATTAAAAGATTGCTATAAATTTCTC
>JAQFYM010002624.1:0-22558 GCA_034694785.1 Agrenia bidenticulata
TCCCCGGGTACCCGGGTATTCAATTTTTTGCCTTTTTTTACCCCCGGGGAAAACAGTCCCCGGGGAATTGGAGGCCCGGCGAAAGAGGTCAAGGGAGCTGATTTGATTAATGAATCCAGCCCTACTAAAACCAAGCCAGGGGTGATAATGCCAAGTCACAACCGTAGGCTGTGGGCAACATAGCCAAATTTTTGCAAAGAGCAAATTTTTGCGCTTTTTAACACAATTAATTTACCATAAATGTAAATTATTGTTCTGGTTTGATTTTGATAAGATAAGACTGATGCATAAACTGGGGACAGCGCCGGTAACCCAATATGCCTGGTATGTCTGCATCGGTACAGCCGCCTGGTAGCACGTATTTTTTTATGTCGCTTGTACATATCGGGCTTTTTTCCTGATTTAATCTTTTTAATGTTTTTATTATTTTTATTTTTATTGTTTTGCTGTTTAATTTTAAAAGTTTATAAAAACATAGTATAATAAATATTCTCAACTCTTTTAAAAAAATTGTTTGGTTGTATTACAGAAAACATTACTAGTTTATACAAAATTGGTAGAGAAAAAACCAATTTATTCTGCTTTTACTATTAAGCTAAACAAAAAAATGCTTGTTAAATTCCCATATAACAATCTTATTCTAGTATTTTATGTTTTTACTTCAACATACACTTAAAGGCAACAAAAATATCATTTGAGTATACTTATTACAATATATTTTTATTTTAAATCGTCAAGAAGACTTTTGTATGATTTTTATTTTATTGTTAAAAAATCAGAACTAGGATAAAAAAACTATGCAATACATATAAAAAAAACGGGCGTAATCACACCGACTGTGCGTAAGATGCAGAAAAAAACTTTGCAACCTGGTATTTTATATATTTTTTTCTTTTCGTATGGTTGTAAAAAAAAACGCATAAACTAAATTAAAAAATATGAGGTATTACGAGTGTTTTAAAATAAGCTTTAACTTCTAAAATACGTGGTTTGCATGCTTACCATATAAATTATTAAAACGTGGTTCGCTCGTAAATCGAGATACAAATTACGATTACTATTTCTAAAGTTATCAATATATTGTAATGCAGAAAGTTACTAAACAAGGTTTGTTTGGTTTTCAACTATGTTATAAAATAATTTATTGTAAGATAAAATTTTTTTACAGTACAAAAAATGCGTGTTTATAGAAATTTATACACAAAAAGTTTTTGTGTGCTGTGACTATATTTTAATTTATGTGTATAAAAGCTTAAGCATATTTTTTATAAGCGGTTTTTACACAGATTACTAGACTATTTATATATAAAATTAGTATTTAAGATAATAAAAAATATTGACAGTTATATTGTTATGTAGCTAATTAGTGTATCACATTTTTTACGTGTGTATATTTTCTTCTAAAAAATCATATTTTATAATCTTTTACATGTAATTTAATAAAAAATTATTATAAAAAATGTACAATAAAAAAATCACTATACAAGTAAACATGCACAAATATAATAAGAACAAAAAAATATTGCGTAGATAGATTATTGTAGCAATAACACGTTAAATACAACTAATCATTATTTCATTTATGCAATTCTTTTTTATATATTCTAAATGTATAAAAAAGGAAAATATCTAAAGAGTATATGATAAGAAATCTATCCAGTTAGTTTAAAATGACCTGCGCGTTGAACCATGTCACTGATCACGACTTTATCAGTTTAACTTGTGCCTGGTATGGCCGGTATGCCTGGCAAAAGTTCGGGTTCAGCCGTCTCCTCGATAAAGAGCATCATTCCCGTACAGGCCTGACCCCAGAACATGATGATTTTTTTTAGATAAAATAAAAAAAAAACAATATAAATAATTTGTTAGTACATGGATGTCCGAAGACTAATAAAGCCACAGGCCTAAAGCCAACAATCAGTAAAAATCTAAGGGTGAATCTGTTTGAAAAATAAACTGTGTTTTTGCCATAATATGTTTTTTGAAAATTTAACATTTTTTTTAAACGTATCTGTGTGAACAAAAAACTGTTTTTTTTTCAGAAACTGTTTTTGCATATAAACATGTTTTTTTTATTTGTGCCTTAACTTTAAAGGATATTAAAAAACATGTCCCGACATGTTTATTACTTATGTTTATATAAAGTGTAAAAGAAGCTGTAAATATGCAAAGTAAGACAGATTGTCTAAAATTTTTTAAAGCCATAAAAGGTTTGTGCGTTCGTATTAGTTTTCTTTTACCAGGTATATTAAACCTAATTTGACTTTTTTGACTTTTTTTATTTTTAGTGTTTTTTAATAAAACTGTTTTCAATATTTTTGCAATAAATGGTTGTTTTCAGATTTGTGTTTTTCGTAAAAACTGTTTATATGCATAAACTGTTATAAAAAACAGTCAAACAGATTCACCCTATTATTTAAGTTAAAAAAAGCGTAAAAATTATAAAAAACCTATTAAAATAACAATTAGAATAAAAAAAAGATGCTAGTAATACAACAATTTAAACCCTATTACATATAGTTTTACTATAAAAAAATAATTAGGTCGGTACACATTTATTAGACATCATAAAGACAAAAAAAAAAATATTGCATGTTTTTTTGTATTTTTATAAATTTTTTTTGACACAATGTTAACATAAAAGTATAAAATTCTTTTTACATATTAATAAAATAAAATAAAATTAATGATATGAAAATAAAAATAACAATAACAATATATTGTGTATATAAAATTTCAGTGCCTTAGTATATCTTTTGCAACAGTTTTTTTTTTAAATGTTGTATTTTATGTATTTTAGTGTGTTTTATACGCGATGTAGGCATAAAAAGTATGAATAAAAACTAAAATACATATCAAACACCTTTTGATGTCAAATGGGCAAACAAAGTCGTGTATAAATATTTTATTCTTGATTAAATTTAAGTATTAAATTAGATTAACATATTAATTTAAGCAGATATTACTAAAAACCTTCTAAGGCGTAAACATGCACGAGAAAATAACAAATTAAATTCAATTATGTAATCCCTTTTTTTTTGTCTTTAAAAAAAAATTAATTTTTTCTAGCTTTTTAAAATATATTATATAAAAAAACTAGAAACACTATTGTCTGAAATGACATATGCTTTTCAAAAACGCAGTTTAGAGTTGGCGAGTATTCGAATGGAGCCGAGCTTGTACTTTGCGCAACTCGCAAGTTCGAGCAAACCGAGTTCGACCGAAGCAAGTTTTTGTGTAAGTGCAGCCGATAATATCTAGTAATTGTAAAACATCTATCAAAAATTGTAGTACATCTTTTTTTTTATAAATTTTGCTACTGGTTTTTTATTTATATTGTGGACCTAAAAATTTATACGAAAAATTTATATTATAAATGTTTTTTAATACTTTTAAGTATGAAGGTATATATAATCAATATAGAATTATTATCATACATTACTGTTTCCAGCTTTTTAACTGTTTCTGTTTGTAGAGCACCTTTTCTACGTTTTAAACTGCCTTTTTTATGCAATCTCAAATGGAAAATTTATAAGTGTCGAAAAAAAAAAACTTTTTTTTTTGCGGCATTGACCGGTCCTGAATTAGCTATTTTGTTTTATATTGTTAGTTACAAAAAAACCATGGTAACATATTGTAAGTAGAAAAAACCTTTAATCTCTTTTACTCAACAAAGTTTGCACAAAAAAATGTTTTTATCAGTGTAATCACAAGAAGGCCATGCAATAAAATAATTGCCGCGTCCATAAAAAAACATTTATGTTCATAATGACATGCGAAAAAATTGAAAAATGTATTGAATTATACTTAGTATACGAAAATAAATTTTATATTGTTTTTACGAACCTTTTTTAGTTTTTTTATATAAAACCATACAAAAAAAATATCTTTTTAACACAAAAACTACACACAAAAAATGTTTTTTTAGATAGTTACATTTGATTAATTTCATTAAGTCTTTTTGGAATACATCTTGCTAAAAATCTCTGCGCTTTGTAATTGGGGCTGGTATTATATTTGATTTGACAAAATTTTACCTTTTAAGTGACTTCTGGTTTGTGCACGAACTCAAAGCAGATTATTTATCAGAAAAGTCTTTAAATATAATATGTTATTACTGACGTATCCAGGGACAGGTAAGCGGCCTTGGCCACTTCTTTCCCTTAAGAAAAAAATAACTTCTACGTTATATAGGGTGATCTTTTTTTGTGCATAATTCTTTGTACTTTTTAAATTATAAATAAAAAACATTTTATATTAAAATTATATGAAAAGGTTTAAAAAATCCATAAAATATGTTTGAACCTCTTTTTTGCATGATACTGACTAACTTACGGTGCATAAATTCCTAGGTATGCCACTGAGCTTCTAACTTCGTATACCCATATAGTTTTCTTATATTAATTTTATAAACTGAACGTGATACTTCATAACTATAACAAACTTTTTTTGCCATATAGAGAATCCATAATTTTTGTTGTTGAAAGGTATGTCATGTTTATTTTTACAAATATACTTTGTATTCCATTGCCTTTTTAACTTTATATTGAAAAAAAATAAGTCAATATTTACTTAAGATTTACACTTATACAAGAAATTTGCAAAAAGTTTATGCTGTTATATTGTCATGCAAAGAATGATTGGATTGATCTAGTTACACCAAAAAATTGGCTGGAAATTGTACGAGATTTTGGATTAAGCCTTGTCATACATACATAATAAATATCATAGAAAATGATATTTATTTTAGGTCGTAAAGGCATAGTCGCTTAAAACATATATATATACTTGCATTTACAAAAAAGCAATTTTATTATGTAAAAAAAACCGATAAAATTATGTTTTCGAGCATGTTACCCGCTTTTAATTAATAACAGCTTTGCATGATACATTTTACACGTATCTATTACAATGTTTTCTTTGCAGTATAGAAATAGTGTTTATATTACAGTAATAAAAACAAAAGTTTAGACAAATTGTAACTCTTACGATTTTTTGACCTTATAAAAAACAGTTCTTAATACATTTGAAAGTATCGATATAATAACACAATTGTAGTGCAACTTTCGACACAAAAATGTCTTATGCATAGTGTATAGATTGGCATTTTACGCCAAAAAAGGCAAGTGCTCGTTTTGGCCTTTTTACCTTTAACTTTTTACGCCAGAACTTTATGATATACATACGAGTCACTTCAAAAACTATTCTATACATATGAAAAGGCTCAAATTTGGTAAACCGGCATATTTGTTTAATCCTACCAAGGCAATAAAAATTCTTTACCGAGCATCTAGTTTTAAATGCAACTCGTTGTAAAAAAAACCATAAACAAAAAAACTTTTTATAGTCTTAATTTGGTTTGTTTAAAAGTATACTTGGAAAGACTATAATGTTTTAGCTTGAAACCCGGAAACCCAAAATACGGCGAGTTTGAGATTTTCGAGTTCCAAGCACGCCAAAATCCCGAAAAAATCAGTTGCGCCACCGAGTTTTGAGTTTTGAGCCAGCTTGACTACGACCCTTAGTAAAATTAACAAAAATATACATTTTAGCTTTAAAAAAAATGGTCTTTATAGCTGTCATTAGTACAAGGCTTTGACATAAAGTTTATAATTAGACATAAAATCTCTTAATGGCAGCATGTGTATTGACAGAACAACCAGACCATAATTAAATACTAGAAACCATGCGTTAAGTATATGTTAACGTTTAATGGGAGTTAAAATGTTTTTTTAAAAACTTACAGAGAGTTTCTTGAAAAGTTTAAAGCTACGATATATTTCAAACATAACACCAATTTTGCGTATTTGCAATTTATGGTGTATATGGGCGTATTTTAGATGGGTAAATTACACATAAAAGAAATTTTTGATCCTGATTTTGGCGGCGGCTTTTTATACGGCCTCGCAAAAACACAGAAACAAATGTTATTGGTAACTACAGTAAAAAACTATTACAAAAACGTTCAAAATGACATTAGATGCATAATAATGATTGTTTAACTGGTTAAGCCTGTTTTTAGTTGCACTACTTTAAATGATTTGTATGTCAACTGCGTGCCTGTAATATATTAGGCAATAATTTGCAACATATAGAACATTAAAAAGTAACAAATATTGCAAAAAAAAAGTTATATCTAGATTATATATAGTTAAATTATGCTTATATACGACACTGTACAATGTCGCCGCAATTTGTATATTATTTTATACGCGGCTTATATTTTTTTTAAAGATTTATTAGTTTTTTCGGATCGTGCAATTATCTTTTATTTTGCATGTTTATAGCACAAAAAATTTAGGTTTTTAGGCGGATAAAACATAAAAAAAAACAATCATTTTACAAAAAAATGTATACCAGTACTAAATAAAACAGTGACTTTTTCAGCTTGTTTTTTTTACAGTACAGCAATTCAAACTCTAAATGGTGTCATCTTTTATGCAATTTATATTTTTAAAACAGTGATTATTCAGACTAATATTTACGTGCCATGTATACTGATACTTAATATTTGTGTAGTTTTTTAGATAATGGGCAATATTTCAGTTTCATTGGTATGTTTGCAAAACAAAACAAACAAACAAAATAGCGAGACAAGCAAGGGTAGGTGTGGTTTTTAACATTAAAGGAGGAAAAACTAAAGGGCTTCGTGTTTTTTTTTAAAAAAACAAAAATATGCTATTGTCCCCGGACAACAACTTAAAAAAAAAATCTTCTATTGACGAACTGTCATTTCTAGTTTTGGTACTTAACAAAAATAAAATCTTTATAGTACCAGACTTTTTTTTTGCATTTTTCAAAAAAAAGCAGCCGTCTACTATCAGTTGTAGTTTTTTATTAAATATGCTTGTATGCAACAAAAAGCTTTAAAATAATCAAGAAACTTTATATCTTGTAAAATGCATTCAAAAAATTTCTTTAAATAAAACCTTTATTTTCATATATAATGTTTTTAGAATAAATTTATACTTTTTTAACATCATATTTTACATTTAAAAATACCGTAACTAAATTAAAATCGGTGCGACTATAGGGCGTATTTCTTTATAAAGAGATGGGCTTTAATATTAAGACAACCATAAATCACAAAAAAAAAGCCCATTAAAAACAAAACTAATAAAGATATATAGTAATTTAAATCAGGGAAATGCATAAAAGCGTAATATGTAATTATGCAGAGCATATTATGCATTGTTAAAAATGTTATTTGTGTCATCCTTATACAGTAGTTCCTCTTAATGAATCCCTTTTAAAGTATATTTCTACATAAAAAGATACAGGATTATATATTTAACTTATATAAAAATATATCGCATAAACAATTACTCTTTTCAAAAAGCATCATCTTTTTTGAGCGTCAACTATTCGATATTTGCAAAAAAATAATACATTTT
The DNA here is from genome assembly GCA_034694785.1 of Agrenia bidenticulata. Lineage (NCBI taxonomy): Eukaryota > Metazoa > Arthropoda > Collembola > Entomobryomorpha > Isotomidae > Agrenia > Agrenia bidenticulata. The sequence continues at coordinate 7,395 of JAQFYM010002624.1, forward strand.
TATCTATAAGAGAATTCCCGATTTCTCAAACTGTCAAATGAAAAAGAGTCAGGGCTATGGCATAGATCAATTGTACCTAAGTGTTTGTGCTTTTCTACGTGCTTGTTTTTTATAGAGGGAAACTACTATATAAGTAATTAAATATAAGGTTACAATAACTGCGGGTTTATGATGCTAATACATCTACGGCAAAGACGCAAAATACATGTGCACTTATATAGAATTTTCAATCCTATCATTTTATAGTATCATTATGTCTTTATTTTTATGCTTGATTTTCTTATCCTTCATTTTAGCCAAGAGACGGTTAAAAGAAATCCCGGAACCCGTCCAATTTTGCCCAAGAGGATTTTAAAGTAATGGGTCACAAAATAATAGTAAAAAAGAGAAAAATGAAAAGGGAAGGAAAAATGAAAAATAACACTAAATAACTGGTGATTAAAAAACATTAAAAAACATTAACAAATGATTATTTGTTTTTAAAATGATAATTTGGCGACATCTTTAAGAAATTTGAACCCTTTGTTTCTACTTCCAGTTTACTCAAGGATAATCTTAATTTTTCCTCTTTAGTAACATATGATTTTTTTCTTCTTGGAATGAATCCGGCTGAACACCATAAAAATTTTTGTTGGATCGCTTCTTCTAAATCTTGAAGCATTCTTACTAATAAAACAAAATTATAAAATGAAGTCCCTAAAGCATGTTAAAAAGCATTATGCTAGCCTTAAGTTGCGTTTTTTTTTCATCGTTTTAATTAATCTTAAATTACGCTAAATATGATTCTATAAAGCAACAAGAAAAATGACATTCTTTTTATTATCGCCTATATAAGTTCTGTTGAAATAATCATAAAATGGTTTGAATAATATGAAAATAGAACTTGCATTAACATTGTAGCACACTATTCCTTCACAGTAGTAATATCAAAAAAAGTTATTGATATTACAAGTCTAAAAAAAAACCTGGCTATCTTATTATTTTACAGTTGAAAATACAAGTTCATTTCTTTGATTTTATGCAATAAAATTGGCTTAAGTAAAACATACATCCCAATAATCAAGATTCAGGATAAATTTTAGGGTTGATGCTATCAAAGCCGCCTCAACTTCATATTGTACAACAAATACTAAAAACTTTCTTATAATGTCAATAATTTTTGTCCACAGTCGATTGTAATCCGCCATTTTTTTTCCTTTCATATTGGCAAAAAAACGGGAAATACATTATTGCCTTTAATGAATGAGATTGTATATAGCTAATAATTCGGTTTAGTGACGTCAGAAAAAGTACCAGTTACAGCTCAAGTTGTGTACGTTTTAAGCTCGGATATCATTGATGATGAATACAACAAATATAAAGTATCATTAATCTCGTAATTTTTATTTTGATCTGGCCCATATTGTTAGGAATTTTCATTTCTAAATGTAGTTGTAATTTGCAGGCCACATTAAAGTGTGGGGTAAAATACGGGACCGTGGGTAAAAATTTTTAATCTGTATTTGCGCAATATTTTATTAATTGATTCGATATCTCCTAATATAGAAAATATTGCTGACTTTTTCGTGCCATAATTTTTGAAGTCGTGCTTCTTACGGAATAGTCATAATTTTGAATACAAATTTTCATTTTATGTATGAGAGATTATCTAACAGATTCGTCATAGATAGCAGGAGGTAAATAAGAATAGTAAAAAATAACATTAATTATTACCCCAGAATTTATTTGCTGCGAGGATGCTAAGGCAGCTCAAGTACAGTTAGTACATCTCCAGAGAGTCTTGTCAAAATGAGGGCGCTTTTTTTTACATAAACAACCCCACAGTTAGTAAACGCAGGGTTATCTTTAGCCGTTGTTATTACTTTTGTCGTGATACTAGGCATTTACAGGGCAATTAAAAATTAAAACCAAACAAGATAACCTATGGAAGTGTGTAATTTTATGTAATTTATGTAACAAAACAAAATTGACTTCCTTCCCAAAAAATCTCTATATAAGATTATGTACAAATTTATTCTATTTTAAATTTTTGCAGCTTTTTTATCGTTATAGTAACATAAAGCAACTATATTGGGCAGACGCGCGCCATCTGACAGGAATTATACTTTGATAGTTGTTTTATAAAAATATCACTAAGAATTTTTTGCATTTTATTTTGCAACATCCAAATCTTTTTACATTTCAATTTTTCTGACAAATTTATCCACAATAAAAAACTAAGAAACTTCCATATATTTTAGGCGCTTTTGTTTTGTGTATAGAAGAGCCCGCGTCTATCTGCCATCACCTTACTCTAAAAATGCCGTTAAATGAAAGTTTTTTTTGGCATTATTAAAATAAATAAAATGGATGTTTATCCATTTTTATGACAATTGTATTTAGAAACATTTAATTATACATATTGAAATATCCGTCATGTCATCTAGCAAGGAAATACAAGTACTCAACAAAAAAACAATATAAAAAAGGGTAAATAAAAATATGTTGCTAACTTTTTACAACTATACCACTTCAATGACGCTAATAACTATTTAGAATTCCTAGAATAAGAAGAAAATAACTTAACCATACAAAACAATGTACATTTATGACAACTTACTTGTTGATATTATAGTGGCTATGCATTGTTATAATCACATATAAAAATATAAGCAACCAACAGCTGAAACCGGTTGTTATACTAGTTTTGATTTTTCCGGCAGTGTAAATAAAAAAGGTTTAATCATAATGTTTAGTGTGTTTGTAGATACAGAAATCATTTTTACTTGTTTGTACCACAATTTTATTCTGTTAGTTTTACAGTGTTTTATTGTGTCGGGTTGTTCCCTTATCTATTGTTAATGGTTTGAGATTCTGTTTATATTGACCTTTTTTTTTGTATTGTGTTATCACATAGCGCGTACCGCGTATAGAGCTTTTCTTGTAGAGTCACACATTTACGATCTTTCTATTTGTTTTTAACATAGATTTTTTTCAAATACAGTTAAATAAAAAAAAAAAAAATAAGTTGGTTTTTTTACAACTATATTAGTTTGTCACGCACAATTGTAATGTTTTTTTGCTTTTTTTATACCTTTTTGTATTGTTTATTGAGAAAAACGACAATATAGTTTTTAATTGAACATTGTAAAAATTTATAAGATTGCACAATAAGCGAAAATTATAGTTGCTACATAGGGATGCTGTAATCAATATATAAAAAACATGAATGAGGCGGTCGGGATAAGGGGGGGGGGTCGGGTCAGCCGCATCCTCAATTGTCTTGAATAGAATTTAGCTCGTACCATAGGTGGTAAATTCTTCTAGTAAAATTGTAAGGTGATAGACTTGTTAATAAATTACAAGCACATAGACAGCTCACAGATATAAAAAAGAACCATGATTTCAAATGTGTATGAGTACTAGCATACATAGAAAAAATGTGTTTTTTATGTGCTGTTTTAATAAAGAAAAAACTATAATTAAAAAAACCCAAGAAAAAACAAGTACGAAGATACAATATAACAAAAAAACACTATAAAAACTGTGTAGAAGCACCAAAAGGAATGAGAAAGCAAAACCGCATCTAAAAAATGGTAAAAAATACTATTGAATACATATTTAGTACCATAAATATTGCATACAATATGATGAAAATATAGATTGTCACGCAAAAAACACTTCAAAAAATACTTTGTTTTTAGGTATTTTGTTTTTACAATATATATTGTTTTTTTTATAACTGGAAGCAAATATAATAATTTACAAAAGGAATAAAGAGCATACATAATATTGCCGGTTGATTTTTCTACAGAAGAAGGTTAATAGTAATTTCTATATTTGCGTAAAAGATAGTAAGAATAGCTTTTTTTAGTATAAAGTGTATATATGGGTTATATAACTTTAAACTTAATTTTGATAGAAACATTATAAAAAAACACAGAAAAAAAGTAAAGGTGTAAATTATTGGCTTAAAAAAAACTGCCGTATGCATCATAAAAACGGTAAAAACAACGCATAAAAATACTATTCATGTCGTAATACAACCGATTTTATTGACTCTTAAATAGATAATAACCATAATTTTCTTACACCACATAAAATTTCGTGATGGTTTTTTTCGCTAACAAAAAGCTATAAAAATAACAAAGAAATCACAAAGAGGTACAAAAAAAGCAATAGTTTTTTTATTATTATAAAAATCTCAACATCTACATAAACTACGCACAGTACCACTGCAGATAATTTGTTCAAAACGTAAACTCGCTATGGTCCTTTACAAAAGTAATTAAGTAGAAAATTTTAAAACCCCTACACTAGTAAAAATTCGTTGGTGTTCCTTTAGCGGTTTAAAATATCATCAGTCTAAAAGTTAAACGTAAGCTTGCGCATTGATATTTGCAGAATACGTAAAAAAACATCAGAATGCAGCTATTAAAACAACACTTTAACTCGCTTTTTTACGTTAACTACAAATTTAATCTGTATCAATACTAAATCAAACACCTATATATATGCGGTTTACATAAGTGCAACTTTTTAAAATACATAGAGTACAAATTTACATTTATCAACTACATATACAATTTTTTTTACTTAAGCACAAAAAAAAAATTTGTAGTAACTGTAAAAACTGTATGTTAAAAAACATTTTTTGTTTGCAAAACACAACAGAAAGTCTTTTATCTTTATATCGTAAGCCAGCTTATTTTATTTGGCTTTTTCGTCTAGGCACCCTCAAAATTCATAATCTTTTTTTTTGGTATACAAATAAATGGCGTGATAAATTGCAAAAAAGTTGTTAAAATATTGCAGATACTAGAATTATTAACGGTGCAGGGCAGTTTTTTCAATGCATATATGTGGTTTGAACTTTTGTTTTACAAGTAATTTTTTGTTGCTTTTTTTTTCTACAACCCAGGTCTCGTGTCTAGCAGGTAAAAGAAGTTTACACATAAATATTAGTAAAGCAACCGTAATACTATGTAATAAAAGGCACCATCTTTATCCGGGCATATGGAATTCCAGGTTTGCGAAAATGTGAGTATTTACAATCATTGCGATCCTTCAATTCTTGGTTTAAAGCTCCAGCATTACTCCTTTTTGTGACGATATGCAAAATTCGTAAAAAGAACTGAGTTTTGTATTTTTTATGAATATTTTAGCATCTAAGAATTTGGAATTTTAAAATAGGCTGAATTTTTTATTAATATCTACTAATTAATGCTGCCTGGTTTTAAAGTCTAGTGGAATCCTGATTATTCGGAGTTCAGTAAACCGGGACCTCTATAAACCGTTCCATTTTTTCTAATTTTTATGCCCATTTTTTAGGGGAAAAAATTTATATAATTGCTGCTTAACTGTATAAAAAATTAAGTAAAATGTTTTAAATGTTTTTTTATGGCTGTAATACATTGTACTGCATAATTTGAGGATATTTTTGCGAACAATATTATATTACAATTTAATATAATAAAAAAAGCAAAAAAGAAAATATTACATATATAGTAATCTACATACATCGTTTTCACGTAATACAAAAAACAAAGGAAAAAAAAACCAAGTAAAAAAACCAAGCAAAAATCACAAGACTGAAAGCAGAAAGCGAGTTTTATAACGGATAAAAATCCAGTTTCGTGTTTTTGAAAATATAAAGAATGTGAAAATATTTGTTTTGCGAGTTTATTAAGTTAAATCACATTTTTATATATTTTATTTAAAAACCCTCTTTACACCAACAATTTCGAATATCCGGTAAAAATGTCATTTTTTTATGGTCTTGACCTTACCGGATTACCAAGCTTAACTGTACGTAGTTTTTGTGATGCGAATCATTATAATTCAAATCAAAGTCTACTAAGAAATCAAAAAAACGGATTTACGACATAAAAAAATTTAAATCTTATTTTAACTTTTTTATGAACTATAAATAAGTGATTTTACGAAAATGTTTTCCAAAACAAAATTTCAAAATACGTGGATTACAAAGAAAGGGATGATTTCTTGTTTCGTGTTAGAATGGTGGTTTTTTGTTACAGAAGAATTTTGCGTAGTGGCAACATAAAAAATCCAGAATTTATTTTTAAAGTTGTTCAAAAATATTAAAATTATTGTTTATTACTACTTTTTATTTTTTAAGGAACAATGACATGGAAACAAAATAGTCCATAATAAATACAAAAAAAGATCTATTGGTTTTTTTGCAAGTTGTGCAACATAAAGTACTTTGCTAATTTATGTAAAAAATCTTTTATCTATTAAAAAACAATAATCTAATTCACTATGTATAGAAACGGCCTTGAGCTGGATTTTTTAAGCTTTTTGTAGCCGCTGACGTTTCTTTTATGTTGAAAAAACATAGTATCCATAAAATCTTGCTGCAAACGGATAGCGCTTAATTATATAGATTGGACCTATCTAGAACGTATTATACTTCAAATCCTTTTTTTACAGTTTTTTAACAATTTACACTTGTAAAAGATTGCCGCAGCTACCAAAAATAAATTCATGCGATAAAAAGAATAAATCTTAGCCGCATTTTATGCGCAATACCGCAAAAACGAGTTATTGTTTTTTTTTTTATATACGTTTTTTGAAAAAGGATATAAATATTTAACTGGCGTTTTTTGCGTAAATACATAAGTACTTGTTTTAGACAGTTTTAAATTTTTTAAGTGTACCTTCTTTATATATTTTTTTAGAAAATTTAATTTTTAGATGTTATTTTAAATAGAGGTAAGCGTGTTATTTAACATTATTTTTTTTATACCCCTCATTATGTAATCAAACACTATTTCTAGCTCTTAGACACTAGTTTACAATACAACACTATCATTATACTGTAGTAAATGTACTGACACTTCTTGATTTATATTGTATTGTGCTGAATAAACAATTAACAACACAAGCTCCCTATTGCCTAGAAAAGAAGATTTTGGTTTTACTTGCGAGATATATGCTGTATTGAAATTAAAATTTTGATAACGACGAATATACTGTAAGATAAAGAGAAACATGTTGCACAAGAAGATGTTCATTGACGTTTTGGGATGCTCAAAGTAGAATATTTTAGGTTTTTGCGCACTTCTTTTTACTATTACACAATAATATTGTTTTAAATTAAGTAATGGCTTTAGATCCGTCTAAGAAAAATAGTATTAAGAAGAATGTGTATTTTGGCTGCTAGAGTATTAACCAGGAAAAGACAAAAAAATAGTTTCTGGGTACGATGGTAATAGAAAAAAGTATTGGCGCAAAAAGGTCTTTTAATACACAAAGTAAATCATAATCAATATTAAATATATTATAAGTACACTATTTTTCTTTTCAATGCAGTATTTGGTTTTATCTTGTTTGGTCTTCCAGGTTTTCTTCTACTAGACAATAAATTAAAATTGATATAATGTAGACTTTTTTTGGTTTTGAATATGTTAATAAGTGCACACATTTCTAGTGTTTTATAAAACCATTACATGAGCATAATATGCATTCCCAGCTATCACAGGGTGTTTTTATTACTAAAAAACTTGTTAAAAAAACCTGTGATTGCTGCAAAATCTTAAGCAAACTATTAATATATTGTCTTGCATTTTTTTTAATAGAATTTGACATATCCTCAAATGCAAATAGTTTGAAAAAAACATTCTATTTCATTTTTTATACATGTAAATTTGCAGTTTTTTTTATTTTTCTAAAATACAAAGTTGTGGTTCATAAAATTTTATTTTCCATTTATTGGCTGTAATATTCAAAAGAATGAGTATTTTCTCCATTGCTAAGCTGATAAAATCTTTTAAAGTATTGCTTTTCATGTTTGCATATCTTGTCTTTATAGTTGAGTTGCATATTGCAATACAATGGTTAGTGCTTAGGGATACAAGGTCAAGAGAATATGCCAATTACTATAATATTGTACAAGTATGGTTTTAAATTTATTTATAAATTTAACAGCAGTATAAATAAGCAACCACTTTGCAATAAACAATTCTACTGCCTGCTCAAATATAATTTCATTATGTATGGATTATATAAACCTAATATCTTTATATATATAATCCTTATTTAAAACACATTTTTGTACCTTCTTTTTAATAGGCCCATATTACATGTGCCCAGACAACACTCTTGGCGTGCCTGGATATACTTCTTCTATTGCGGCAGATATTAAGTAAGTATTATCCGAAATCTATACTTGAGGACTAAAATTTATCTTTTTATTATTACATGCAGTTCGAGCAGAATTTAATACAGTTTTGTAACTTTCCGTTGACTTGGATTTAACAATTGCGATAATGCTATGTATAAATTTTCTGTCGAGAAGAGTATATTAAAGCACAACAATTGGATAACGGTTTTGAATTACTTTATATGTTGGAGTTAAATGAATGCACGCGCATCTTGCAATTTTTTTAACGTTGAATTACTGCTGATGACTATGTACACCGATGACACAATAAATGATACTATAAAAACATTACATTTTTTAATGCATCTTTGTATAACATGCACAAATTATTACTATCATCTGTTGTAAAAAATTCGGAATCAAAGCGGGTTGTTTTCTCTTAATTTTTCAAGTACCACGTAAATTTCTTGGACGATGATAGTAGCATATAGCTTTTTGGTGTCGTCGTCTTAAAGCTTCTCTTTTTTTGTTTGATTTTTAAGTTTGCACTACTTCACCGTCATATATTTTTTGTACCTCTTGCCTTAAATATAAACAAGTACTTATATGATCTATGCATTCTTGGTTATTAGCTCCAAATGAAAAAAAAAAATGCATTTGTTTTTTTGTTGAATGTAAACCACTCTTTTACTTATTATGCAGTTCGGCGTATGGTTTTTTAGATGAATGTTGTTAGACCCCCTATGAATGCCTTTTCTTGATATTCTGAAAACCCAACCTTTTTTATTCGTATATGCACATTCAATGTGAACGCTGTCAACTAATACCAAAATTTCTTAATCTTGATGTTCTTGCGTTTTGTGGCATATTTTATTCTATTGTCTTTTTTTAAGGGGTGATCAGTATTTATGATTTCAAAGTTAAGTTTAGTGTATGGTTACATAATTGAGTGGTTTTTTTGTAAATTTGGACGTATACAAATATTGATCCACTAAATAAAACAGTATTAGTCTTTTGATGGTTACTAGTATTTTATTTATTTTAATTTATTTTTGTATCGTAAAAAAGTTTTTGCAAAAAAACGGTTTACATATAAAAAAACGGTTTCGATGTAAACAAAACATTGCTAGCAATGTGTTTTTACGTTTAAAAGCATAAGACTTGTTGTATATAAAAAAAAATCTTGTTTTATAAAACTAGATACCGTGACATTCCAAAATGGAAAAAACGTAACTACTATTCGCGCAAAAAGTGTATAGGTTTTTCTTTATATATCTTGAAGTATGCCGAGAGTTTAATTATAACACAAAATAAATACCGTATAAATTTTTCTGTCTTAAAAAGCGATTGTATGCAAAGAAGGCTTTCTATAATTTAAAGAATGTATAAATTATCAAAAAAATAATAATAATTGCAGCATGCCAAATTTTGTTATTTAATACCATTTAAAATCTAAATAATAAATTATACACGGCTTTTATGTCTCTATTACCACCCACTTTTGAGTAAATAAATATATTTGATATAGAGCACGTCGCGCGTAGCATGCAAACCTATAAATTGCAGCTTTGGTACATGTTAGCAGTTATTTTTGTTTTTTTATTTATTCTTACAAAACCGATCAAAAGCTTATGTGAATGCTAATAGATACGTAGCCTTTTGTTTTTATTAGTCACAAAGGACCATAAAAAAATTTATCATATTGACGCTACGATTTTATTTGGTTTTACTTTTATTGTGCAATGCCTTTCTGATACCGGTCAACAATTGTAATAAATAATGCGTCTGTAAATCGTTACAGTGTCATGGTAGGGTACGGGTATCTATTCATCTTTCACCAGTTTTTGTAAGAATTTATGATGCGGGGTCTACTATTAAAGGAATAATTATAGCAAAACATTGTAAAAACATATGATCTTAGACGTATTGTCCTTTATTTCTACATGCAGTAGTCCTTGAAAAAAAATATCCAATGTTACTGCATTTTATTTGAAAAGTCATTACATTTTTTCAGAAAAATACTTAAACAACATTTTTTAGTTTTTGCCTTTCTTTTATGTTTTTTTAACTTGTAGTTATATGAAAATATTATATTCTTTGTAATTACATGCTGGTTTTTTTTATTCTTTTTCATGTAAAAATACAGCAAGAAAATGACTTACAGTTAAATTCCCCACGACTAAAAAACATTTTTTTTATCCTTTCTGTAAGCCAATCGTACTCATATATGCCCTATCTTTTTTTACAAAGTTAGTGGCCTTGTTGTAGAATATGTCTAGAATGTAACAGGTAACTAAAGATTAAATTTTTTTGCATATTAAAGCCTACTAAGAACAGTTGTCAGAACCCTATACTTCTTTGCAAACATCCTCAAGTCTATCTACACATAACTAAATTGCGAGACTTGTACATGCTTTTTACGAAGACAATATTACAAAAAAGGAATGCGAATACACACGCAAAACACTAAAAAACATGAAGTATACACCGCAGATTTTTATAAACAAGAGAATTGGAACCATACCCGTTTTTATTTTAAAATTATTTTTTTTTTCAAGCCCATTTTTTTTCTTTATGAGATTTATATATTTTACAGCATTTATTATGCTTGAAGGGAAATGAAAAATATGATGGAAAACTACAAAATATCCAAAAATGGGGTAAAAAATATGTTTCCTAATTTATGTTTTATTGTATTTTAAAAGAAATGCAGCGAAAAAAAAATTATCAAGCCTGTTGCAATACAAAAAAAAGCTTGTTTTTAATATTAATATTGAAAGTCGCATATACTAAACAAACATTTTTTATTTTTGGGTTGATTTTTTTTGATTTTGCGGTATAAAAATTGGTTAAATTAAAGTACAATACTTACTCTTTAGTCTTAAAACATATATACGAATAAATACTCGCATCAAAATTGTTTTCGGACTGTTTTTCTTTCTGTTCTAAAGAGATATAAGCGAGTTCATGGTATTTATAAAAAAGACTGCATCATATCTTGCAATATTGCGTAATAAAAAAAAATATGTAAATGTATTTTTTCTTTTGAGTTTGCTAAACTGCACGTACCCACACATAAATATGAAAAAACAAACGAATACCAGTTATATTTTTGTTTTAAAACATAAAAATTGATTGATTTAAGATATGGAAAATTGATCGAAAAAATTAAATTAAGCACATAAATCACATATTTTTATTTTGTTCTCGCTTTTTATTTTTTTTTTTTTTTAAATAACTGTTCTCTAAATTCGCATAATTTAAAACAAACAATAAAAATGTTTTTTTCTAACTAGATTATAAATGATCAATCAAGTCGAATACCGACAAGACAAACAAATTTTCAATTAACGTAAATTACTACATGACTAAACCCCGAATGGTAGTATCTTTTTACAAAAATATATATTACAAAAAATTGGAAAAAGCATTCTGTGATAAATCTTGCTTTCTTGTAATCTATAACCCATAAAAAAACTGCAAATCGGTACAAAATACAAAATATTACAGATTGAAGCGCTAAACAATAATTTTTCTACATCAAAAAAACAAAATAATACTTTGTTTTATATACACAACGACATTGACAAATCAAGATTATTTATGTGGCTTTTTTTATAGTTATTACTGCCAAAATAATAAATATATGTGACGACAAACTACATTCAAATGTTTTTTTTTCTAATAAATGCTGATATATAATTATGTTTGAGTACAAAAAATATACATATTAATATAAAAAAAGCAATAAATTAAAGTATTTTTGTTCGTAAATATACGAAAAGTAAGCAGTTGTATATAAACAACCTTGAGCTCCAATACAGTATTATATAAACGTACAAACGCAATTAGTTTAAACACGATATGTTATATGGTTAGCACTTTTTAGGATTTAGCCTTTTATTTTCACAAAAAAGCTTATAAAAGAATCTAATACTGAAAAAAATATAAAATGACTATTACATACTTACTAACAGGCAAACAGTCCCTTGTGTTTTTTCTTTCTTGCAGCAGTTATTTTATATATGATATCACGACTTTGCATAATTTAATTACATATAAAACTGTACATTTAGTAGGTCAAAAGACAAAATGTCTTCTAATAATTGCATGCGCTTTTTTAAAAACATCATAAAATTTTTTAAAAACATGTTATCTGAATAAAGTAACAAAAAAAAAAAAGTAAAGTATATGATTTTTTCGCATTAAAATATATGGCTATGTATATTTTATTCGACAGATTGTCGGAAAACATACAATTACATTTAAATATCGTTTTATTGTAACAAAAATATTATCAAAACCAGAATAATATTCGTAAAGTGATATAGCTACGTATTTTGCTACAAAACGTTTTTGCAAAATGTTTTTTGTAGAGCATAGTACTTTTGTTCATTTCTTAATTTTTTTACGTTTTCTATTTTTATAGATAATACCATTGCTTATATATAATTTTAAATCCGTTTATATTAAACTGTTGTAAATGCAATATCCTATATAAAAGCAATTTCATGTACGACTATGACTACAAACTAAAATTGCAACTACAGTAACTCGGTATTGTTTTTGAAAAAAAGGCTGCAAACAACGTTTTAAAACTGAGTAAACAGTAAATTTTTTTAATAGCTACGTTAATCTTTAAAACAATATGTTTTTTGTATACAAAAAAAAAAAAAATTTACCTTAGGTATGTTTATGTTTTTAATAACTAAACGCATATAGAACAAAATCATGTTTTGTTTCGCAAGAAGGTTAATAAAAAAAATATATCATTTATAGCAACATGATGCTACATAGAGTTTTTTTTCTACTTTTGCTTTAGACAGTGAATGTTTTTTATAGGATCAATTGGAAATTTTTAAAATGATTACTATATCATAAATAAAATGACTTATACATTGTTTTCATATTAAAAAAGTAAATACGTATCTCAGTATGCATTTCTCTGAATATATATATATTGATATAATTAAAAATAATTTAAACAAATAATTTACCATCATAATTATATTTCTTTCATTGACATAACATACTTTACCTATACTAATAAAAAAATATTGTTCTATCTTCTAAATATAAAAAAAAACACACAAAAAATCGTTTATCATTGATTCTGTCTATATAGCTATGTTATAAATTGCAAATAAAAAGTTTAATTTATCAGTTATATATTTCTTTTCTATTGGTGCGTCATAGTGGTTCTGCGTCATTCCTAACAACTAAACATATGAAGTATGTATAACAAAGTCTTTATTTGTTCTGTCTCTAACAGTTTTTAAGTATGTTAATTTTTTTTTTGCGTAGCGAAGTCTTTACATTTCTTAAAAAAAGTAATTATACAGAAACTGTAATAAAAAATGTATTTCTATAAAAAAAAAAGTTTCGTGCGCAGTTTATCAGGATTTTTAGTATGTTTTGCTATATTATTTTGGTTATGTGATTTTTATTTGCAATATATAATAGCTTGTTAAGCAGGCTTTTTAATGCGGTAATTTCATTTGAGTCTTTCTTTACTATAAATATTGTAAACTAGTAATCTAAATGTTAAATTTTATTGTAGAAAATACTTTATCGTCAAAAAATTATTTATTAAGTTTTAACATAAATATATTTATTAAGTATTAACTACTTTTGCATTTTTTATGTGTGTTTTCATAACTGTATGAGTAGCATTAGATAAAATCTAAAATTCTTTTTTTTTTGACTTTTTTTGCGTAAGATGCCGCAATACGCTTTAATCTTCGCGCCATAGATTCAAAATATATAATAAACCTATAATCTATAGATTAAAAAAAACCCTTTTTGTAATGGTACCCTTTTTTATATGTAGATATTTTTTTAACAATCATCAGTTGGCTGTACCCCGTTTTTAAACGCCGAATGTATTACTATGTTACATATAGTTATTGTTGCTCTTCGAGCTCAACAAACCTTTTCAGTTTACAAAAATGCGTCTAAAAACAACATCAAAAAACAAAAAAACGATTTAACCTTTTTACATATAAACAAAACTAATTTGTTTGCATTGTTATTAATTCGAGTAAATAAAAATTAAAAACACATATATTTGTGGCTAAAAATCAGAAAAATAGTAGTTTGAAAGGTCAAGTCAAATACAAGAAATATTTTTTTTTGTATTTATTTAAAGTGGTACAAGCCTGCTCAATTTTTTTTTATTAACCTTATGTATACATTTAAAACATTTACACGCATAATATCAGGTATTTTTGTCCTTTTTTAATGTTGCTTGTTACAAGTATTCACTTAGCCTCGACATACAATTTATCGGTAGATATTTTTTTTTTGTGAGTCAAAATTCGAAAAAGCATTGGTACTTAGTATATTTTTATATGCATATTCTACGAATTAATATTCTAGGAAATCAAGATTTCAGATAGAAAAATCGGCGTAAAAATGCATTTTTCTTATAAAAATAATATCAAAACAGTAAATGAGTACAATCAACTTTCTATAAAAAGCTAATTATATTTTGCTTTTTGATGGCTTATAATCTTTTTTAAAAATGGATTAAAAAAAGTTTGTTGGGTATTTAAGAATAAATAAATTAAAACGATTGCTTTTTTTTCTCATAACAAAATAATATAATATTTTACACATTTTCAAATATATTTTTTTATTATATTAAAATTGAAAAAATTACTTTTTCAAACGAACAGCAATTGGAACTTATATAAATTAGCAAAAAATGCTATGTTAAAGGCCTAACCACTTTATTTAACATATAATAATTGAAAGATAATATTAATGGGATAGTTTTTACAGCATTTTTTAATGTTTTTTCTTTTAGAGAAAATATATTTTGTGTATTTTGCGGTCTTATCTATAAAGATTATGTTGAAAAAGATGTATATACATTTTCGGTTTTTTAAGTATAAATTTGACGGCAGCGCATGCGTTTTTGAATTTTTATTGTATGATTGCTGTCAATTTGTTAGTGAATTCAATATTTTTTTTTTATAAGTGACTACATACTTAACCCTTTCACAGTTGCTGTCAAGTATACTTGACATTTTAAAATCAATAAATATCAAAAGTGTCA